>PVKA01007639.1:0-76867 GCA_004027165.1 Ctenomys sociabilis | reverse complement strand
GCATAGTGATGCAGACCTGTAGCCCCGGTACTCATGGAGACCACGGCATAGTGATGCAGACCTGTAGCCCCGGTACTCATGGAGACCACGGCATAGTGATGCAGACCTGTAGCCCCGGTACTCATGGAGACCACGGCAGGAGGATCACCATGAGTTCCAGGTCAGCGTGGACTGCAAGGGAGCTCAAGGCCAGCCTCAACAAAATGGTGAGGCTATGTCTCACAAAACTAGAAGGAAGAAAATGAAACATACCTTCTAAAAATTGAATGAAGTAAGGAAAATAAAGGAAGGTACCCCTCTGAGATGGGGAAGGATAGAATAAACAAGCAAATATAAAGTAAGATAGAAAGAATACTCCCATCAGAATAAAATAGTAACATAATCATTAAGCCAATAAACACTCAAACAGAGCTCTGCATTTATGTCACACACACACACACACACACTTCTCTCTGCCAACTTTGTTTCATCTTATAAAGAGTAATTTGAGAAATATGCAATGTAATTTTCCCTGCTCTGCTCATTTTTTTAAATCAGAAAATTCTTCACCATTACATCTTCAGATATTGCTTCGCCATCATTTGTGAATGATCTCTTTCCCCTTCCTCCCTCCTCCCTCCTCCCTTCTTCCTCTCTCTCTCTCTCTCTCTCTCTCTCTCTCTCTCTCTCTCTCTCTCTCTGGATTCTCAATTGGAGATTGAACCAAGGGCCTTCACACACTGAGCATTCATTTTTGAGACACAATCATGATGCTGAGTTGCATGATTTTTTTTCTACTTTTGAAGTAAAATGATGGTAAAGTTCTTCAATTTGGCATTGAGTTCCCACTAATAAAAAGATACAGGGCAAGTATGAATCAAAAGAGTAAGGATTCCATGAATCTGAGGACTAATAATGTGTTCTGATGAAGTGAAGTAGCTGAAACCACTGAAGCTCTTTTTTTTTTTTTTTTTTTGGTGGAACTGGGGATTGAACTCCGGCCCTTGCACTTGCAAGGGAAGCACTTATTACACTGAGCCATCTCCCCAGCCCACCACTGAAGCTCTTACAAACCTCAGAACTGATCACCTTCTGCTATGGAAAAGCTAAATTAAACACCAAGGATTAAAAACCATCAAACGGGGATTATTAAACATCACTCTGTAAAATAGTTTTCACTCTCCCATAGAATTTCATGCAGTGAACTATTTCCTTTTGAATCACTTTAGGTTCCTCTACAAATAAGTACATGCTTCAGCTGGTGTGGTGGTTCTGACCTGTAATCACAGTATTATGGGAGACTAAGACAGGAGACTCATGAGTTCAAGGGCTGTGGGCCAGACAGGGATCCTGTTCAAGGCCAGCCTGGACCACATAGCAAGGCTATGTCTCAGTGGCTGGGGCTATATTGCCTAGCAAGTACAAAGTCATAAGTTTGATTCATATATATATAGAGAGAGACACACACATATGCATGTGTATATATACATATATGTACATCTATACATATATGGTGTTAAACTCTTAAACTTTTCAGTTTAAATTGTTACAGACATTAGATAAAAGATTTTTTAAAAGAACTTCACAACTTAACTATCCTGAATGAATTAACTAAAAGAAAACCTGATGTCATTTCAGGGAAAACAAAAAGGCCCATCAAAGTCTCCTGTGTGCGGAAGGTGATGTGTTCATCAGAGAAGCCATCATGGATGAGTTCGTGGCTGTGTGTGCTGTTAGGGACCTGGCTGGCATAGTCACTGGATGTGACCCCTCAGGATGAGACCTTGTCCCCGACCCTCCTGACCCTCACCCTCCTGGCCACCATGAGGAGGGCAGCCTCCCTTCACCAGGCTCTTCCACTGTGGTGCTCCTGCCCTGGAGCAGCTGGCCATGGCCTGAACCCCCTGAAACCATGAGTCAAAGTGACTCCCTTCTCATTCAAATTGCAGTTGTTGGGGAGAGGGACAAAAAGCAGCTGATATACAGGCCTTCCGTTCCTTTTTGGTGGGGCAGCAGCAGAGCTTCCCTCTTTTCCGCTTGAATCTGGATGGAGGCTGTGCATTGAAGATTTCCAGAGGGAGGAGCAGCCGTTGCGCTGAGCTCCAAATCCACATTCCCTTGTTGAGTGAATCTAAGAAAGAGTCGTGTGTCTCTTGACAAAGTTTGCTTTTCTTTTGGCTATTTACATGGTAATTTTTCTTTTTCTTTATTTTTTTTTTTTTAGTGAAACTGGGGATTGAACTCAGGCCCTTGTGCTTGCCAGGCAAGCACTTATTCTACAGAGCTATCTCCCCAGTCCTACACAGTAATTTTTCAATCCTGGGGGTTGAACCCAGGGACTTAGCAGTTACATACTCAGATTTTTGTTTGTTTGCTTGTTTGTTTTAGTACCATGGATCAAACTCAGGACCTTGCACTTACCAAGCAGGTGCTTATGCCACTGAGCTGTCTCCCTGGCTCTTGCTCAGCTATTGTTAAAAAATTGTTTGATTCAAGGTCTTCCTAAGTCGCCCAGGTTAGGCTTGAATCTAGCAATTTAGCAATGCTAGGCCTCAACATAAATAAAGGGCTGGGGTGTAGCTCAGTGTGAATGCCTTGGCTTCAATCCCTCCTGCTGCCAAAACCGTCTTTGTGTATGTCACCTCCCCACACAAAACTCTTGCTTTTTGCCCCCAGCCTGGCCCAGCGGGCAAGAGTTGCCATCTACTCTGACTACACTGCTACCTTTACATTTCTGGTTTGCATTAAAATAATGTGTTTATGTTTTCTCTCAGGTGAAAACTCAGGTTACATTGAAAGCAAAGCGTGTTTTATTTCTACACACATCCTCAGCACTCTCCCAAGCCTCCACACACAGGAGTTACTCGGTAGGCTTCCATAGGCATACAGAAAATAAAGAGCCCTGGCGAAAGTGGCCAGGATTCCTTGTGAAAATTGCTAAAGCTTTCCACCAAATTAAGACCTAATGGGAAACTACATGCTGGTCATTGCCACAGTGTGGCCAAGGTCCTCAGCACCCACCTCACTGTCCCTGGCTCAGGGGCTGCTTGCAAGGCAGGTGAGAACAGGTGGCTAGGGCTGGCAGCTCGAATCTCTAGGCCTTAAGTCTGATTCACATCCTCTTAGGTCTTAGTTTCAGGGAAGCTGGCTCAGCTAGACTCACTCTCAGGCCTCGGTACAACTTTTTATTCCTTCCCAAGGCGGAATGACTTCCAAGTTAACTGACTTAAATATGTAACTTTTTTAAAATGTATTTTAGTACAGGGTCTACAGGATCTCTCTAGAAGATCAGATTCATAGGGCTCATCCTGTTTTCAGCCTCCCGAGCACCGGGATTACAGGCACATGCCACCACGCCCAGTCTAAGTCACCATCTCAGTATACCCTGGGGACGGGGCCAGCACAGCATGCTGGGCACCAAACCCACCCATCCCTCCCCCACCTCGTCCCTGTGTCTGCCTAAGCAGGAGCTTTAATCCACTGAGTATCTGGCCCACCCTTAATATGTAACTTGCGGCAGAGTAGATTTCCCCAGGTGACCACACGCTGACGATCACTGTCTGCCTGCGGCACTGTTTCTACCATAGCTGCTATTTGCAAGTCCTGGAGTCAACTGAGGGGGTGGATGAAGAAGTGAAACTCTGGCACCAGCCACCCGCTGGCCAGGTGACCACCTGGGTCCTCTCCTAGGAGTGTGCACTAGGAGGCGCAGCGAGGACGAACAGGACATTAGCCTTTCCTCTTGATCACTTGGATCCTCATGACTCAAAACCAACAGGTGAAGAGGCTAGGGAGATAGCTCAGTGGTCTAAGTGCCTGCCTGGCCACCTCAAGGAACAGAGCTCAATCCCTGGTACCCCATGCCATGCCATCTCTGAAATAGGGCATGGTGGTGCATGCCTATAATCCCAGAGCTGGGAGGCTGAGAAGGAGGATCACTATGAGTCAACTGCATAGGGAGACCCTGTATCAAATAAATGAATAAACTTAAAGAGCAGACTCACTACACCACTCCTGCCAGAAGGGGAAAGTAGACAACTGAGGTTAGGAGCACATCTAGAAAACAAGAGATCTTGTCTAGAAGTGGCTCTCACAAAAGGGGTGACACTGATTGACTTTTGGAACTTGGTCATGAAAGGCACCTTATCTTGCCTTTGGGGTATTCCTACATGGACTACAGCCGCCATGTGATGCAGAAGGCAGGCCATATGTGATGCCATTGCTAGCTGGCAGCCCCAGCTCATGGCATGTGGGTGACCATCCTGTTGACACCCCCAGCCTATCGCCCTGGGGTCTACCAGCAGAACTGCAGGGCACAGCGGAAGCAAGATGGCCACATCTTGTGCCCGGCCCATCCTCTCCCACAGCCTCTGCATCTAGGAGCAAAACTAATAATGTTTTGGTTTTGGTTTTTGCAGTGCTGGGAATTGAACCCATGGCCTTCAACACAGAGCTACATCCTCAGCCATTTTTATTTTTTATTTCTAGACAGGGTCTCATTAGATTGCTAAGTTGCCCAGGCTGAGCTCCAACCTGAGCCCCTTCTTCAGCCTTGTAAGGTGCTGGCCTGTCGGCATTCACCCCCTGCCAGCATCAGGGGGTGTCCAGGTTGGGGATCACCTACTTGGCAGCCATTATTGAGAGCTGTGCTTGAAGCAGCCCTCAGAATTTCCATTGTCGTTATTCTAACAGCAGAGGCACCAGCTGGTATAAACTCGTATATTTAGAATTATCATCTCCAGGCATTTTAAAGAAATCTGGACCATCCTTTTTATCACCTACCCCCTTTCTAGTACAGCAAGTTGTCTTGTTTCACCCTGCTAAAAAATAATCGCAAGCCTTGTTCTGTTTTGTTTTGTTTTGTTCCGTTCTGTTCCGTTTGGTTTAGCTCTGCTTTGTTGTGTGCTATGAGGGATTGTACCCAGGGTCTTAGCACAGAGATACACCCCAGCCCTTTACTAGTCTCGAGACAAGGTTGTGCTAAGTTCCTAAATTCCCCAGGCTAGGCTCAAACTTGCTATCCCCCTGCTCCAGCTCCCCAGAGCATCTTAGTTGTTTTTCTCTCATTGCTGGGACAGAATACTCAACAACGCCCAGCATCAAGGAAGGAAAAGCTTTATTTAGTTCACGGTTACTGGAAGCTTCAGTCCATAATCCGAGGCAGAGGGGCACAGGGCAGGGGGCGGCCACTCGTGGTGGCTGCAAACAACAAAGAGCAAAGGGAGGAGCAGTGGCTGCAGTGGCTAGCAAGCCTCCTTTCCTTACAGTGTAATGCAAATTGCCCACCTAGGACAAGGGTAGCACTCGCACCCATAGCCGCCCCCCCCCCTGTTGGATCCTGAGTGGATCACAAACTCTAGAAACCAGCCCAATGACTCCATGAGGCTTGGGGGGCGGGGGACTGTGAACATCTAGGTACGATCCGTAACAGAGGGCTGTGATCACAGGTGTGTGCCGCCGTGCTCGGCCACAGACCAGCCTTGCTATGGAGAAGCCCGTGATCGATCGGCATCACAGACAGAGGTATGGGTGCGCGGAGCGGAAGCAAGGGAACTCAGACGCCTCAGCCAACTGGCTTCTGAGTGGGGTGACTGGATTTATTTGTCGAGCGCATAGTCCGTCCTTCCACACTCACTGCTCCGGGCGGTGTTCTCCTCCTCCTTCTGCAAGCCGGGCTCCACTTCCCACAAATTACCGCATCACTCACTGGGACTGATGAGCGCTGGAAGGGGCCTGCACCGAGGGCGAGCACTGACAACGTTCCCGCCTGCTGGCGTGTGGCTCCCAGCCATAAATCCTGCCCCTGCTCAGCTGGCTTTCGCGGAGCCCAACAGCAGGGAGCTCTCTGCTGCTCTACAGCCCCTGGGAGATGCCAGCGGGCGGCCTTTGTCTCCCCCCTCCACATATCTGGAGTGAAGGACTCTATGGCCACTTCTTCGGGGCACGCAGAGTTATGGCTCTCTGGGTTTATGGGTTTGCCGGGCCCCGCTCCCCCCACTTGCCATGAGGTGAATGCCGGGCCAGAGAGAACGACATTGCATTCTAATAGGTCTGGAGCGGATTCTGACAGCGCATTCTGACAAAAGCATAAAATTCAATGATGGTTGCTCAGGTCAGAGAGCTGTAGAAAATGCAGGGAGGAGGGGAGGAGGCTTAGACGAGCACCACCTCTCCTCAAACTGCTGCCTGTGTTGAGTAAATGGTGAAAAACACGGAGACATACACTAGCCCAGTGAAGGGTGACGCCAGCTGGGCGTGGGGGGAGAAGCAGCGAGTTTATCCCCGAGGGTGTGATTTGGATGTCCCAGTTCCTGAAGTGCAGGGATGGCTGCCTGGACAAAGCTTGGGTGTGTTAGGGAAGCAGAGGCGTGCGGTAGATGCCTGAGTCAGTGTCCTGGCCACCAAGACAAACACCTGACACCCACACTAGAGGCCGTTGTGCTGGTCGCGTGCCACTCCGCAGTCTGCCAGATCTGAGGCAGGAAGGTGTAGCGGAAGCTTGGCGAGGACAGCTGGCCACATCAGGGTGGTTGGGGGCGGGGGTTGAACCCAGGGCTTCTGCACTGCGCTCCATCCCCAGACCTTTAAAAATATTTATTGTGAGATAGGTCTCCCTGAGACAAGCAGGCTACCCAGAGATGACCCCCTCTTGGCCTCTGCAAAATAAAATTCCCTTTTTGCCCCCTTTTGCTGTCCCTTCTGTACAAACATTTTCTGTTTTTGCTGGCCAAAACCCTTGGTTGCATTACTGCCCTCCACCCACCCTTCCCACATCCTGTTTAAAGCCCCTGCCCCCTACGTGCCTTGCAGCACAGATAAGATTATAGTGGCCCTCGGGCCGCCCCCTGCTCCCAATAGGATAACTTAGTTCCTCATAGTGGCCCTCGGGCCGCCCCCTGCATGTTGCCTCAGCTTCCAACCAATGGGCTTGTGCCCCATGCCCCCTTCACCGCTTTTAGCTTCTGTAACCATGCTTGCCGACACCCCCAAATGTACATGTCCTGACCCAAATTTGGACATAATGTATGTCTCCCCCAATCAAAATTGTCCCCGTACCCCCTAATGGCCATTTTAGCTTCTGTGACGATGCTTGCTTACCCCTCCCAGCCTGCGGTTTTTGAGCATAAATGCCCTGCTGCCCAGCCCTCGGGGGGCCCTCCTCCTTCTCGCATGGAGAGGCTACCCGGTGGGTACCACCTAAAATAAAGCGCTTCTTTCCTTTTGGACTTGCCTCGTTGTCATCTGATTTTTGAGTTACAACACTCCCCACGCTTCCAAGGTAACACTCACATTCAAAATCCTGCTGCCTCTGTCTCCCAGAGTACTGGGATTCCAGGTGGGTACCACTGTGCCTGGCTAGCCGTGGCCTTTTTTAAGGGCATTCCTGAGGGCTCAGTGTGGGACTGCTGCTTCTCTCCAGGGAGAACTGAGTCTCAAGGCTCCTTCTCCTACAAAGCCATCTGGAAAGGTAGTTGCTTTTTTTTTTTTTTTTTCTTTTTCCCCTCCTACTTTCCCTCTTCTTCCCCTTCCTTCTCTTCCTTCCCCTCATCCTATTTTTCCTTCTCTTCTTCTCAGTCTCATAAAGAAAGGCAAGGAGAAGCAACTTCTATGTTTGAGTTTATCTTCTCCAAAATTAGGGCACACACTTGTGATTCTAGCAATGAGGAGGCTGAGGCAGGAGGATCGCTATGAGATCAAGGCTAGCCTGGACTACACAGTGGGACCCTGTCTTATTAAAAAAAAAGGAAAAAAGAAAAAACAGTTCAGGTGATAGTATCCACAGGTGGGGCCTTGGCACAGTGGCTGTTCTTTGAGGGCCTCTCCCTTGGGATTGGGACTGGGATTAGGTCCATAGAAAAAAAGGATTTATGCAGCGCTTGGCCTTTCACCAGGCCATCTCCAGCCATGAGGGCAGATGCAGCCTGTCTCTTCCCGTCCTGGAAGCAGAGCCTGGATGGCCCCCGCGGAGAGCCTGCCAGTGCCTTCGCTGAGGATCCGAAGCCTCCAGCCCTGAGGACTGGATTTCTGCTCTTTATACATGACACGGTTTGGGCACCCTGGACAGCAGCACAGTGGACAGACTTAAGCCTCTGCATGGCCCCGGGGCTGAGCTGGGTCACCCAAGTCGCACTCCTCTTGTGCCCCGTAGCATCTGAAGGATATTTTCTTCAACCTGTATCTGCAAAACCATCTCACAGATGTACAGCTCAGTCTTGTGCCTTGCCCACGGTAGCACAGTCAACGTGGCCCAGAAGACTTCCATAAAATGCGGGGCTTAAAGAAACAAATGCTGGGGCAAGACAGGCTATGGCACTTTTGTTTGTCCTCTGAGCAGAGCCTCACCTTGGTAATTCAAGGTGGCTGTGAGTTCTCAGTGGCCCTCCCGCCTCAGCCTCCTGCATGCTGAGATTACAGGTCTGGGCCATCATGCCTCTCCCCAGGTTGAGATTTAAAAGTGCAGCACAATCTCTTCTCTGCCTCACTGCAGACTGGTGCCTGTCTCCTGCCTCGCAGGGTTTCTAGCTGCAGGCAGGGCCCGGAAGTCCCCTTAGCTGGCAGCCACCTAGTCAGCCTGTTCCAAGGAGGTCACCTGCTAAACCTTCCAGCTCTCAGGGGCATTCCCTTGATTCCCTGTGAGCCCAGGGATTGAACGGAGCTCTCTGCTTGGCTGTCACCACCTACCAATGGGTGCTGGTGGCCTCCACAGCTCCAAGGAGTGAGGCAGTGGAAGACACACGCATTTATAACTTCTACAGCAGCTGAACTTGAGTGTGGACAGAAATTATTATTGACTGCCTTAGAAGGGTCACTAGGAGTTATTTTTTTTAATCTCTTTTTCTGAAGTAAATGAAGTCCCTGGCATCCTGTTCTGCCTGTACATTTGTTACAGAACCAACTTCCCCAGCCCTTTTTTATTTTGAGATGGGGCCTCCCTAAGTTGATAAATCACCCTGGCTGGCTTCAGCTTTTGATTTTCCCACCTCCGTGCCAGTAAGGACCAGGATCCCAGCTGTCATGACCATCTTCTGTAGCTCTTCTTTTATTCTCAGCTAATAAAAAGCCAGAAACGGGAGTCCCATATAATGGAAGATCAGCAGCGCCCGTCAAGGTGTGGCTTCTTCCCAGCTGGCTGGCTCCCACCAGAGGGCTGTGCTGGAGGCTGTGGCCAGCCTTCCCTGCCACTCCTCCCCCAGCTGTGAGGATGGCAGGACTGACAGTGGGCCCCTGCTTCCACACTTTCCTGATCTGATGCATGGGCTGTGGCTGCCACTCCTGAAAGGCACTGCCCACCCTCGGCAGGCACACTGTGCTCCTGAAAGGCCCCACCCGGGATGGGACAGAGTTCCACAAGCAACAGGTCCTCGGGGGATAGCTGCTAAATCTTTCAGCTCTCAGGGACATTCCCTGTGACAGGAGCTCCAACTTCTGCTCCCATGGGTTATTCAGCTCTTGGTAGAAAGAGTGGCACATTTCCCTCTGGGCTGCAGGGAGCATAGTTCACCCTCAGTCAGTGCTGGCTTCTCTTACCTCCTCTCTATCTTTGCTGCCTCAGGACACAAACTGCTGAAGTCAAAATCTTGCTCAGAGGCCCCTGGAATCATTTTCTTCCCTGAGGGGGAGAACACAGGAGCGCTTCTGCCTTCCTCCTTCTCTCCCTCCCTGTCTGTCTTTCTGTCGCTGTCTTTGCCTCACTCAGGATCTTCCCACATGTTCAGGGCTAACGGTGGCTCAGGTATAGACCCTGAACTCCCTTTGGCAGGTCTGGCCCTGCACATTATCTTAGTCACTCATCAGCTGACTTGGGAGAGGTGGAGCGATTGTGGCTTGGAGCTGGTCTGAGGTCAGATGGCTCCAAAGAAGAAAGGGCATGGCAGAAGGATCTGGTGGAGAAAAGCCGTTCACCTCACAGAGGCCAGAGAGAGAAGGCAGCAGCCCTGGGTGACGCTGTGCCCTTCTAGGAACACTGCTGGGTTCTCCTCCAGCCAGGCCCCATCTTCCAAGGCACAGTCAGCCATGACTGTTAACACCCAGCCTAATGGAATGAGCAAGGTACTGGGTGTGGGAGGCCCACCTAGGGACTGTTGCCAGCAGCATTAAGAGCCAGAACTAAAGGGAAAGAAATTTAAGAGGTCACAGCGACAAGCTATTGGGAGCTTGTCATGTTGACTTTCCTAGTGGCTGTCTTCATTCTCGAAGACTTCACTGTTGGTAAGGATGGCTGTGGTACTTTTTGGGGGGAGCTCCGGATTTTACTTTGAATGTTGCTTCATGGCTCCAGTGCAGACCTTCAGCCTGTTAGCACAGATCCTTCATCCCACTGGCACAGGCTTTCTAGCTTCCACCACTGACCTTTGGGTCTTTCTGGTGCAGATCTGTGAAACGGGCCTGCATAAGACATTGCTGTGGGCTCTCGGCCTCCAATTGGACTTATGGGAGGCATTGTCATGGACTCTGGGCCTTCAGCTGGACTAATGAAAGACACCCAAGATCCAGGTCCTCTACTGGATTCTTTGGTCTTTAGTAAGTGGACAGATTTCCTGCACTCTCTTTGTATATGATTCTTTGGGTAACTATTACAAAATAATTTTGTAAAATTAGTGTCCTGTATTCTATTGTTCTCCTGGCAAGTCGCCACACCACAACATTATATATATAAAGCAAATCACTAAAGCAAGGGTTGCTGGTGATGACAGCTTTGTGAACTTGCAGACCTTGGCCTTGGAGTTTCAGATATCTCCTGTTATGTGCAAGAGTAACAATAGAGATAGCACTTTGTGCTTTCACCATGCAGTTTGGGGATCCTTGTATGTGTTAAAAGTTCATCACAATCCTATAAGTGAATACCATGTTTTACAGAGTAAACTAAAGCCCTGAAAAGGTTCACGACTTGAGATCATGCAATAGCAAGAAGCACAGCTAGAATCCCAAGCTAGTGCATATGGCTCTCATATGTGCATTTCAACCCTATCTTACCAAAAATTTCACTTTCTCCGTGATATTCTGGGTTAAACTAAGGAGCACTGAATGGGCCCCAGAGTCAGGTGGATGAGGCCCAGACCTCTGGTTAGGTCTGCAGCATTAGATATGTAGCTAGCTTTCCTAACCTTCACATGCACATTTTAAGATTCTACCTGACAGTGAGTGGTGGGAGGACCCTCATTATTTATTTGGATTTCTCATCTTCTGGAAGAGAAAGGAGACAAAACTGTCTGGAAATAAAGCCCAAGATTGTCAGTACTACATCACTGTTGAAGGAAGGAACCCTAAATCATTAGTTACTTCTATCAAAAATATTTACTACCTGGGGGAGCCACTGTTGTAGCCTAACCATCAAACTTCTGCTTTCTTATGTGAAGGAACAGTGATGCTCAAAACACGTAAAATGCGTTGACTAAATACTACCAGGGTATTTAACAGTGACCGACCCAGGTCTCAGGAGGGGCCCAGCTGCAAGAGCCTGTTCTGGGATCGGGTCAGAGGTAGGCAGGAGCCTGTGCGCGGCTGCCGGATGGGTCTTTTCTTTTTTTTTTTTTTTTGCTTCGGCACCTTTCTCCTTGGGTCTAGTTCCTGTCGGGACTTGAACTGTGAAGGACGGGGACCGGAAGTGCGCGCTGCACCGCTACGGCGCGTCGGAGCGGACAAGGGCAGTGCGCCGCGGAGCCGCGAGGACGGTGCGAACATGGCGGCCTTTTCTGGTGCGTTGGCGGACTCCAGGGATAGCGGGGTGGTTGCTATTCATCTCCGCCCGGGGGCGACTGGTGGGAGGATTTGGGGGCCCAGGCCACTGGAGGGCCGTGCCTCCTGCAGCCCCCGGGACCCGCGCCGTGTTCTCCAGCGCAGGGCACCGTGGACCTCCCGCGGCTCGGGCGGCGGCGTGGGCCCCGGCTGGGCGGCCCGGCCCTGCTCCCGCCGCGCCTCCCGTTGGGGGCCTGGCGGCCGCGGCGCGCGACTCAAGACGGATGGGCTCGACCGTCCTGACGGGTCCAGGGCCTCGGCGCGCCGATCCTCCCCTGGACGCAGAAGTGGCCAGGCGCGCCCTCGATGGCCTGCTGCCCGGGCCGGGGGAAGGCGCCTCACTCCAGGCGCACCCCGTCTTGCAGAAGCTTTGAACAATGATAATCTGCAGCATGGTCGCCGCCTCTTGGCGAACAGATATGATGTGGCCTGTGGACCGCAGCTGCCGGCGCTGCTTTCCCTCCACTACGTCAACGTGGCTCCGCTCAGCCAGCAGTGTGACACGTTTATATCAGACGAGGCCTATGCTCTTAGTATTCTTGACCTACTACAATGACTCAGGGGCTGTGGTTTTCCAGTTTTCTCAGAGCGCTTCTATTACATTCTATTAGATATTCCAGAAGGAGCCATGCCAAAGCCTAGTCAGACTGTCTGCTGGTTTTCATCTCTTATCTTTCACCTAAATCTCTCTTAATAGCCAACATCCACGGAGTAGTTGGAGATGGTTATTGTGTAGATTCCAGTATTTAAGAGGCATGCACAGATTTCAAGAGTGATTTCATGAAGACAAAAGAAGAGGTGAAGAAGAACATGAACTTACTGTTTTTCCTTTAACTATCAAAAATGTTATCGAGAAGAGACATCATTTTGAAGAAAATATGTAGAGTGCCTGACAGCAGTGTGGAATTTGCTGAAAGAAGTCTATGGTTACTGCTTGCTGTACAATTTATTAGGCAGCTTCAGCTCACAATATGCTGTTTGTGATCTATTTAAGACCACACACCCCCTTTAAAACTTTTTTCATTTTAGAAAGAATACAGTTAGACCATAATAGAGCTAATCTTTCAAAAGAGTGGCCTAAAATAGGAGTAGCAGTCCTATTTTAAGCTTTGAGTTTCTAGATTTTCTTAGGGATATTTTAGAGATAGAATAGTCTTTTTTGAAAATGATGATTCTGCTCACCTTATGCCAAAAAAAATTATTTTTGCAAAGAATATATTCATCTTGTAGATTTGGGTTGTGCCTTTTCATAAACAGAAGAATTTGAATATTTTTCTAAGGAGATATACTTTTATAAACAATAACAGTAATGACAACTTTTATAAATGCAGACTTCAGGTAATTCTTTGAAAGGAAAATTTAAATAATGCAATTAATTAATCCTTTGCAGTTTTTTTGACAAAATAAATTTATAAAACACACTGTGGAAGCACTGATCCATTTAGACCTGCCCTGCAGGTCAAGTTATTTAAATGTATATGTAGTTAAAAAAAAAAATCACATTTCCAGTTGTTCAGTTTTTTACTACTGGCTTCTCTTGGTTAACTACAGTTTTGATTACAACAACCAGCAAATGGGAACTGTATATTTTCTGAGATCCTTGAGGGTATTTCTGTGTTCCTTGCAAGAGCCAGGTCAGTTACCCACTACATTACCATAAATGGACTAACTGATATGCTGACCTACCTGAACCCTGACTCAGGTAGATTTTTCACTAGTTGTGTAACAAGTGCATGCTGGGGGCAGTATGTATTGAGTGACAACTACATGCCAGATGCATTATTACATTATTAACAGTAATCTATGTCTCTCGAAGATAGTTTTGTGTAAAGAAATAATACATATTTATGACCCTGCCAAAAGTCACTTGCTAGTGAGAGCTGGAATTTGAATTTAAGTCCACCTGTAAAGTTCAAACCTGTTGAGCATTGTTCACGTAGGTGCATTGTAGCTAGGGCCCCTTACTCCCCTCAGTTATCCCTCCCCCCTACCCTAGCCAAGGCAGGCTCTCACTATGTAGTTCAGGCTAGCTTTGAACTTGCTGGGATCCTCCTGCCTCAGTCTCCCAAGTGCTGGGATAACTGACACCACCACAGCTGGCTTGCGAAAGTCATTTTAAGAGCAATGCAGCTTCTGGTGAGTTTAGTCTGTGATTTTAAAAATTACTTTTTCTTTGCAGAAATGGGCGTAATGCCTGAAATTGCTCAGGCTGTGGAAGAGATGGATTGGCTGTAAGTACAAAGAACATGCCCATTTATGAAGGAGCTGTATGATTTAAATAGTGTGTCATATTTTTAGTTTAGTTGAGTAAGTGAAATTTAGCTTTTCTGATGACTTTACATTGTGGAATGTGTCCTTTTTAATTTCGACATATTTCTAGCTTTAAAGATATTGGTTGTATTTACTAAATGAAATTAATTTTTAAATTTACAGTTTAACCTGACTGAGTTAGCCTAAGTGGTTCTCTTTCCTAACTAACCAAGCCCTTCCGCTGTGGCTCTCCTAGCCTCCCCACTGATATCCAGGCGGAGTCGATCCCGCTGATCCTAGGAGGGGGCGATGTGCTCATGGTATGTTGGCAGTCAGGGGGCACTTGGGAGCTGGGGCTGTGCTACTCCAAGGACTGGTGTTCATAACCTACTTTTGAACGCCTGTGCTTAATGATATATATTTTTTTCCAAATGGATTTTAGTTATTTACCAGTGTTCATTATATATGTACCATACCCAGAATACTAGGGGGAAGCTGTGGGTACAGAGGTGGAGAAGATGTGATCTTTGCCCTTGAGAAGCATAAGCCAAGTAGGCGGTGGATGTATAGAATGGAGATCTGATTGTGATGCCAGCACTATGGGGCTAGGGTGGGCCTGCTCTTCCTTTTGCTTGAGGGGTGTCGGGCTGCTTAGACAATGGGAGAGGAATGAGCAGAAGACCATTGGGTGTGACCCTGGACTACTACGCAGCAGCATGAAGTACGCATGTCTAGGTGGCTGCTGGTAAAGTAGGAATGCTGAGTGGGTCAGATAATTTGGGCTCTTCCTTGGGCATCATGGTACAGAGTGTGGGCATCTGTGGGCTAGCTGTACTGGTGTGAAGGCTTTCTGGGAGCCAGGGTACTGCACGGCTCTGCAGGGTAGTGATATTGAGAAGCTTCCTGCATCCAGATAAGAAGGTGGGGACTGCCATTTGAACAGGCAAGGGAGAGGAGAGAGCAGGTGCTCCTATGTTAATGTGATCGCTTTAATCAACACACTGTAATGCTAACTCCTCCCTCTTCAGGCTGCAGAAACAGGAAGTGGGAAAACTGGGGTAAGTAATCCATTTAACTTAGGATTTTGTAAGAGCTGAATTTTATTTTCTGTATTTTAGGGAAGGGTCTACAGGGTGTTCAGGGTCTCACTACTAGATCGGATTTATAGTGATCTGCCTGTTACAGCCTCCCAAGAGCTGGGATTATAGGTGCAGGCCACCATTCCCAGTCTCAATTGCCATCTCTGTGCACCTGGGGGCAGGGCCAGCATGGCAGGCCCGAGGATCGAACCCCCAATCCCTGAGCCTACTTGCAGGTGCTTTAATCTGCTAAGCTATTTGGCTGGTCCTGTGAGCTGAATTTTAAAGTGTCTTTTAATAATAGGTTTTTGTTTAGAATATTGTAAAACAACCATGGAAAGTAGATGGTTTGCCAGTGATATGTTTGTTGCCAGCAAACTGTGAGGATCTATAAAAGAGGGTGGAAAGTGACTGCATCACTAGGGTTTATCTTCACTTAAGAATTTTAATGACCATGTCTTGGAAAAAAGAGATTGCAAATGAGTTGAGGTACTGTAGGCATAACCTAGAAAGAACAGCTGACTTTTCTTCTTTGGGTAAATCCTTTTCTGTTGTTGTTTTGAGACATGAGCTTGCTATGTGTTCTTGGCTGGGCTTGAATTCACTCTAATCCAGCATGGGCTCAAATTCAGAGTGATCCTCCTGCCTCACCTCCCAAGTGCTGGGATGACAGGCGTATACCACCACACATGGCTTTGTCTGGGCTCATCCTGCAGATCTCATCGTTTCCAGCTGTCAGCACCAATGTCCCTCAGTCAGTTCACTGTGCTCTTACTGGTAGTTTTGTTTTGTTTTGTTTTGTTTTTGAGGAAAAAACTGTATTAGATGGAAAAGCTTCTGTTGGAGAGGGACAGAAGGGGGGCCCGAGCAGGTTGCCCAGGGAAGCTGTCTCCTTTAGGGACTTTTATAGGGCAAAACCATGCGGGGCTAAGGTAGAGAAGGGGTCTCGCTTAGGCGGAGGTGGGGTGGAACAGAACTATGGTCCACCGATGGGATCGCAAGCACCACTGCTCAGGTGAAGCTGACTAGGCCCTTACCGGTAGCTTGGATTTGGGCAGATAACACTGGAGCAGCCATTTGGAGGATGTGGGATTCTCCATGTGTGTGCCTGACTTATCATTTATAATAGTGGTGATGATGATGACATTTTTTCATTTTTATTTTATTATTTATTTATCTTTGGTTTTTTTGAAACAGGATCTCACTATGTAGTTCAGGCTGGCCTTTAACTTACTGTGTAATCCAGGCTGGTCTCCAGCTTCCTGTGTAGCCCAGGCTGATCTCCAACTCAGGGAGGTCACCTGCCTCAGCTTCCCAAGCCTTAGAATTATGGGTGTGTGCCAACCTGGATGTAATCATTATTAACTTCTTGATAGCTGAATATTAACACAGAGAATTTCTTTGATAGGCATTCAGTATTCCAGTTATCCAGATAGTTTATGAAACTCTGAAAGACCAACAGGAAGGCAAAAAAGGAAAAACAACAATCAAAACTGGTGCTTCAGGTAATTTTTCTAAATTTGTGTTTCCTTTGTCTATATCAGTTGTTCACATTCCTGGTATTTGGAAAGGTGGGGTTTGGTTAGACTGTTCCCTTACTTGTATGTGGGGGTTGGCATGGGATTTGGTGCCCTAGACCCAGGGTCGCTAAATGTTCAGAACTAATGACCCCTAAAACACAGATAGTCTCCCTTTGAGGAAACACTGGCATTTTAGAAATGATATGTAATGTTAGTGCTTCCCTCAGCTGTGATGCTTTGCACCCAATAGTGATAAAATGGCACACTATTTTTCAAAAATCTTAAGAAAGGATTTTAAAAATAATTAATAGAGTAAAAGCCCATGATGGGAAGTAATATATTGCCCTTACATACGGTAACAAAGAAATGCCTACAAAGTTAAGAGTACATTGTAAATTGTAAAGTAAGTTTCTTATATACAGTCCTATCTACAAAAAGATTGGTCCTATTAGTAAGTCACTGATATTAGTAAGTCTACCATGAACAGTCTTACTTTAATTTCTTCATTTTTAAACTATGCTGCTTTTGTCAAGTGATTCCCCCCCCCCCCCCTTTCCGGAACTGGGGATTGAACTCAGGCCCTTGTGCTTGCCAGGCAAGTGCTTATTCTACTGAGCTATCTCCCTACCCTGCCCCCCTTTTTGGGGGGGACCTGGCGCTTGCCAGGTTGGTGCTTATGCCACTGAGCTATTCCCCCAGCCTGTTAATGATTTCTAAATTTTATCCCTTGTGATAATCTGGCTTTGCTACATGTTAGCACCATGTATCCACTATTTTGTTGCTTTTGTTTAGGATACAGAACTGTGACAGGGTAATAAGCTTAGAGTAAACCCTACACTTATTGCCAGTTGTTTCAAAATAAAGTGTCATGGTTTATAGCATGAACTTACTTGTGAAATACTATTCCGACTTGGATCATTCTAAGATAGTTTCAAAATTTATAAATGTCTGCTGTAAGTCACAGAGCTGGTGATGAAAGGGAATGCTTTTAAAGGTTGGTGACACATGTAAAACCATGGTCTCTGAAAAATAAATACATAAAGATGGAAAAGAAGTGAAAGGAGGTAGCATAACTGTTGACTTGCTGAAAAGGTCTGGAAAGAAAAAATTGTGCTAGATAGTGGGATGAGAACCAGTCGGAAGTTACGTACATACAGACTTCTGTTGAGTGTCCACACCTCCTCATAGCTCAGCCAGCCATGGGAGGGAGAACCTCAGCAAAGTTACTTCTCTGTTGATCTGATGATGGTGGGCATTTCTGGACCAGAGATGAGCTAGAGGGTTTCTACCTTCAATGGAAAGTTGGGCTCAAAAAATGTAAGGTTCATGTTTCAGTTCCCTGATTATCTACCATCAAGATGCATCAGAAAGAAAAAATGCCAGTCCCAGGAAAGTTAGGGGAAGAAAATGTGACTTGATTACGATACTGAATGAAGTATGAATGAGTTGCTTTTCTTTCATAAGGATCAAGATTATTGACTAGACTTGGAAATACTGATCTGTTTTTTCCATTGTGGTTAAGCTCTGCCTGCATGGTGACCAGCAGTGGCCAAGGCAGTGCTTGGGAAGGGAGGTGACTGACATCTACGCTGAGCGCACTGAAGGAGCACAGAGAAGCGCTGTTCTCGTAGGCCAGTGGTTGTGCTGGTAGCACAAAACTGATGTTTTAGCCTCAGTTTTACAGTTTTGCTTTTAATTTAAGTAGCATTACTTTATATGTCTATTCTAAGTAATCTGGAAAACCATATTGAATCTGTAGGTATTAAAGTATTATATAAAATGTTAAATATTGGCTTTCATTTTTATAAGGCATTTTTAAATGTTTTGTATTGTAACTTTATTTTGAAGAGTAAAACCAGAAGCAAAAACAAATAGAAAAAAAGACAAACCATACAACAATACATATGTTACAGATTTTCAAAACAGGAATATCTAATTAACAGTGGTTGTTATATTTTCTTTTTTTAACATCAAAGGAAAATAACAAAGTAGAAAGTATTAATTATTGAATCTTTAATATAATTCAGGTATAAAAAATAAGATAAGCCGGGCGTGGTGGCGCATGCCTGTAATCCCAGCACTAGGGAGGCTGAGGCAGGAGGATTGTTGTGAGTTCGAGACCAGCCTGAGCTACAAAGTGAGCTTAAGGCCAGCCTGAACTGCACAGTGAGACCCTGTCTCAAAAAAAAAAAAAAAAAAAAAAAAAAAAATAAGATACATATACAGCTACACTCTTAATTTACTGATAAGAGATATCTGCTATATATAATAATGTCTGTAAGTATATCATGTATGCACCTTGTACAATACCAAAACATTATGAAAACAGTTTGCAATGTATTAATTTATCAAATCCATCCTATTAAGGTGTCTTGAAACTGTCTCATTGATATTTGTGCTTTAATAAAATAAAAAATAAATAAAAAAAATATAAATAAAAAACATCAAATCTGTTGTTCAGATGAACAGAGAGAGTTATGCAAGATTGGACAAATAATTCAATATCAACACTTGCTTTCAAGAAACCCTAATTTTTTCCCTGTCTTTTAAAAAAAAATTATGTTAGAGTATAATAATTGATAAGACATTAGAAACTGCACATTTAGAAGACCAAGATGAGGAGAAATTCAATCATGGGTTTTATATTACACACTGCTGTCCTTGATGTAGTTGCACAGATCACAGATACCCACATGCAGAGTTAGTTAAAGGGAAAATCCTAAGCATTAACTGTTATTTTCAAAAAACAGATGGAATTAGTAGTACAATCATCTCAGCTATCCTGTAAGCATTTTTAATTTCATGTTTTGAGTAACTTTTCTTACTTTAATTTATTTAGTGCTGAATAAGTGGCAGATGAACCCATATGATAGAGGCTCTGCTTTTGGTAAGTAGGTTGGTTTCCCAGCTCATTTTTAATTCAGAAACTTTTTGAAAGAAAAAAGTATAAATGCTAAGAAAATGATGAAAAAGTATAGTAAATGCTTTAATTTACCAGAAATTAGAGCTAAATCACTTTATCTTTCGTTAAACAGCATAGTCATGTGTGGGAATAGAGGGTTACAATGGAAATCAACGTAATTAGGAATAATTGATAATGCAGGAAAAAGTGTTCATTTCAGTGGGAAAAAGATGATTTGTTCAATAAAGGTTGCTGTACATGGATGAGCCATCTGAAACAACAAAACTGTTGGCTCTTGTCATGATTAGAAATAAATTTCATGTATGTTAGGTTTTAAATATGTATTTATATGTTTACATTTATATATAAAATAATTAAATTAGACAATCACATGTACATTTTACATGTAGGGAGGGAGACATTCCTAAAATGGGAAACAGATACTAACAGGCCATTTATAGAAGAGTAAATCCACATGACCATGAAATATGCAGAGGCAAACTCAGGACAGTAGAGAAGTGGGAGTCCAAGTTACGGTTAGGAGTTACTGTGTGCCCCTCCAACTGCTCCAAGTCACAGTGTGACCAGCTGGGTATCGTGCTGTCTGGAAGGCAGTTTGGCCTCAGCGGTCTGCTGCAGAGCCTCACTGGTGGGGCCCAGAGTGCACTGTTTACACACACGAAGCTGTTTGCCATGCCACTGCCATGCTGAGAAACCTTCGAGGACGTTGGTGCTCCTGTTCACAGCAGCTGCTGAGCTCAGGCCTCCTGTGAGTGCTGTAAACCGTGACTAGGAGTGAGTACAGAGCTGCAGAACTGAGGAGTCCTCAGTAGGTGTTGCCGAGTGAGAGAAGAAAGGTGCAGAGAAGCATAGGGCAGGCATCCCCAACTGCTGCTCGTGTGTTGTTTTTTTTTTTTGGTGGAAGTGGGAATTGAGCTAAGGCCCTTGTGCTTGCCAGGCAAGCACTTATTCTACTGAGCTATCTCCCTGGCCCCTTGACGTCTTGTTTCTGTAAAGCTTTGATTTTGTGTTTATATGTAAAGCATTATTATTAGTTTTATTATTATTATTATCATTATTATTATTTTGTATTTTAGTACAGAGTCTACAGGGTCTCACTACGTAGATCAGACTCATAGTGATCCACTTGTATTCAGCCTCCCAAAAGTTGGGATCACAGGTGCGTGCCACCACGCCCAGTCTCAATCCCCATCTCAGCTCACCCCATGGGCAGGGCTAGCACAGCATGCCAGAGTTCAAAGCCCAGGTGCTGCATCTGCCTCAGCAGGTGCTTTAATCTTCTGCACTATTTGGCTAGCCCTTATTTATTTACTTATTTTTAATGTATTTAGTTCAGGGTCTCACTACACAGATCAGACTTGTAGTGATCTTCTTGTTTTCAGCCTCCCAAATCTTGGGATTACAGGCATGTGCAACCATGCCCAGTCTCAATCACTGTCTTAGCATACCCCTGGGGTGAGGCTGAAACTGCATGCCAGAGTTTGAACCCTGGTCCTTGTGTTTACCTAAGCAGGCACTGTAATCTGCTGAGCTATCTGGCCAGCCATGTAAAGCATTTTAAATACAAAACTTTGAGGATTTGTCTATGCTAGAGAACTGTAAGTTTAAAGATTATATAACTCACCAGCATGGGTATTTTTTTTTTTTTGTTGGAACCAGGGATTGAACTCAGGCCCTTGAGCTCACCAGGGAAGCAGTTATTCTACTGAGCCATCTCCCTGGCCCCCAGCATGGGTATTTATGCTTAGCATAATTTAATCTTTTTTTTTTTTTTGTCTTTTTTTTTTTTTTTTTGAGACAGGGTCTCACTATGCAGTTCATGCTGGCCTTAAGCTCACTTTGTAGCTCAGGTTGGTCTTGAACTCACAACAATTCTCCTGCCTCAGCCTCCCGAGTGCTGGGATTACAGGCATGTGCCACCATGCCTGGCCACAATTTAATCTTTGAAAAGTAAAGTAAGATGTGTGATGAGGTAGTTTTAGTCAGTTCTGTATCAAGTGCTTGCCAAGGATTACAAGCCAGAGCCAGGTGAAAACTACAGTTTGTTTATAGGACAGATAAAAGCAAAATTTTTGCCGAGAGTCAATAAGCACTTAATACATGACTGACTATAATTTAGTACCATTGCTTTTAAAGCTCTAATAAACACTTGCTTATTTATAAACCCTTTCCTACTTTGCATTCAGACTTCTGGGTTGGAGAACAAGGCAGGCATTTCTAGTTGTGGTTATTGTACTGGTCTCTCCAGTCCTAACCTAAGTGTAGAACCAGTATGTGCTGTGTCCTCCCCAAGTTCTCATTTTCTAAAAGCTACTTGAAACTTGGTGCAACACATTGTGTCAGTGTTGAAGCGTCCGTTAGTACAGTCAGAATGGGGTGCTGTTGGCTTCTTCTGAGAGTTGTTGCTATCAAATCTTGCCCTCTAACAGGTGATAGTACAGAAATTATCCCTCAAGGAGTCTAAGACATCTAGGGGATGATAAGGACAATTAACCTGTGCGAACATACTATTGTCACTCTGCGTCAGCCAATCTCAGCCTTTGGAACACATTCTCTTATTTGTAAGACTAATAGTGTTGCTATTAATTGATCTTTGGAACTAGGTTGAACCCAGGGGCCTGTGCATGCTGGGCAAGGGCTTTCCCACTGAGACGGATGCTTACTTCAAATGCATGGTTTATGGGGCCCTCACTGACATATTTTATGTGCTCTTTCTCAAATCCAGCAATTGGGTCAGATGGAGTTTGTTGCCAAAGCAGAGAAGTAAAGGAGTGGCATGGATGCCGAGCTACTAAAGGGCTGATGAAAGGTACTGGGATTGCTTCTGTACTGGTATAGACTTGCGACCCTGTAGCAATGTATGTCCCTTCCTTAAATAGCTTTAAATCCGGGACCCAAAAGGTCTCTGTGTGGTCCATGTAAGGTGTGATTCAGAAGCAGTGGGGAAGTCATTGTGTGAGGAAGGGATCATGTGTATGTGCGACTTGCATGAATCGGAATGTCTCTTACCTCTAGGGAAACACTACTATGAAGTATCCTGTCATGACCAAGGGCTCTGCAGAGTTGGGTGGTCTACCATGCAGGCCTCCTTAGACCTTGGTGAGTGTTTTCTAAAGTCACTGGATTGATTGGTTTGTGTTATGGATTGTTAGCATTTTATTTGGGGAAACAAAATAATAGAATTAACCACTAAGGGTTTTCAGTCTATGGACATAGAAGTAATATTTATCTGTACCTCATTCTGTTCTGGGAAAGATTTTGAAGAAACTCACCAAAAATAACATATAATTATGTGAAACTGAGAGGATAAGGTTCAGAATACAATTGGAGTCCGGTATATTAGCTTTCCTGTTGCTGGATACAATACCTGACACCCATCTCAGAGGTTTGATTTGGTTTATAGTTTGAAGGTTCAATCCATGGTTGGCTAGCTCCAAGGCAGAAACATGGAGGAGGAAAGCTACTTTCTGTGTGGCAGCTAGGAAGCCAGAGCAGAAGGGTCACCCCCCAGGCCCCTATGATGTGCCTCCTCCAGCAAAGCCTCCCACAGCGGACAGCCATGGCCTCTTCCAAGAAAGAACCCATGGACGAGCACATAATCTTCAGAAAGCCCCAGCTCCAAACCCTGGGACAGTAGATCTAAGTCATAGCACCGAGAAAAGTCAGTGCACACAAGTGTGCAGCACACAACATTGCATGGGTGCTTTATTGTACATTCATGTCGGAACTTCTTAGTGGTGAAAGCAGGGAGGGATATGATGTCACATGTGAGTATTGCATTGCTTCATAGGTGAAAATCACTTGTTATGCACAAGGAGCTATAAAATGAACTTGTTTCACTGGGCTTTTAATTTCACATTCAGTCTTATCAAATAACTGCTTTTTACATGTAGGTACTGACAAGTTTGGATTTGGCTTTGGAGGAACAGGAAAGAAATCCCACAATAAACAATTTGACAATTATGGAGAGGTAAGTTCTGATGTTACTGTCTTAAACATAGAATTAGTATTTCTTTTTTGCATACTTGGTCATGCATCTGCTTTTGTGTGTTGACTGCCCTGACAGGCACTTTGATACCTAGGTTACCACCTGCAGAAGTTCTTTTGAGATACTGATATGTAGTTTGGATAGAGCTCCTAATTTCATGGAAGACTTTGTTTTCTTTCCGTGTTCCTAGGAATTCACTATGCATGATACCATTGGCTGTTACCTGGATATTGAAAAAGGGCATGTGAAGTTCTCCAAAAATGGTAAACTTTCTGTGGGACTTCTTAGAACAAAGGTGTACTTGCCATTTGTAACTTGTTCATCCCTCATCTTCCTCTTCATTCCTCTGTCCTGCTCATCCCCTTTGGTTTTAACAGATATTTACAGAGCATTTGCTCTGTGCCAGGTGCCTGGAAAATGTAGCTGACAGCAGAAAGTGAATGGGTGAAGTGCAGAGCTCATATTTTAGTGGGGAGGCAAGCCTAGAAACAACATCATAGCTGCTAGTGAGCGTCTGAAGGATCATGTAAAAGCAGGGGAAAGGGGAAGACAGCTGTAGCAGTTGGCGAACTATACTTTTTGTAGGAACTGGAGAAATCTGCCGAGGCAGCACTGCAGCATGGTGGCAGGCACAATGGCTGAAGGAGGCCCTTGTGTCCCAAGCATACAGAGCTTGGAGCAGGTTGTGGTGCTAGCTCAATAACTCAGTGGCACAAGCCTTGCCCTCGGTTTTGAGCGGGGTTGGGGCTAGGCATCCTCTAACTTGACCGTGCTGCCCAGGCTGTGTTGTAGGTGGATTAGGGAGGGGCATGGTTGAGACACTAGGGAATGGTGGCAAGGAGAGGACAGATAAGAGGCAACTAGAAGAGTTCAGTAGGCAAGCAGGGGGGGGAACCAGGAAATGCTGGGTGAAGCATCATCTCCCAGAAAAGGGAGCGGCTGGGAGGCGTCCATGCTGTCTGGCTCAGAAAAATGAGGGTGAGCGTGGATGACTTGGGAGCAAGGGCAGAGGGTCTGTGACAAGGAGTGCAGGTAAGGAGCTCACTGGGAGTCCTTTAGCAGAGAGGGGGTGACAAGTGGCTGTAGTGAGCATGGAATAGGACTCAAGTTACTCTGAAAGTGAGGGGGAGAACAGTAGGAGAGTGGAGGCTGGCGTAGGAGTTTGTGTGTGTTCTGTTGTGCGAGGATGTTTGAGGGTGCAGAAGGGCTCGTGGCCACAAGGCAGAGACCATCATAGAGGGGGACTGGGGCTGTGTCATGTCTGGGAAAGTAAGAGAAGTGAGCGATGGGCTTTTGGGCAGCACACTTTGTTCAGCTTTGGAGGACTGCTGAGTGCAATGGGCAGGTGACCTGCTAGATGTACACCTGTGCGGTTCCCTCCTAACTGTCTGTGTTTCTTTTCTGTAGGAAAAGACCTTGGTTTGGCCTTTGAGATCCCTGCACACATGAAAAACCAGGCCCTCTTTCCTGCCTGTGTTTTGAAGGTAATTCCAAATCTCAGCACCTTGACCAGTTGGGTCATTTTGTTAGATTGGGCAGTTTGCTACAAGATCAAGAATTGTCATTTTCTTCTTTGTTCAATGCTAGAATGCTGAGCTGAAATTTAACTTCGGTGAAGAAGACTTTAAGTTCCCGCCCAAAGATGGGTTTGTTGCTCTTTGCAAGGCCCCGGAGAGTTACGTTGTCAAGTCACAGCACACAGGTGTCGCATGGGAGGGGTAGGGCTCTGGAACAATGCTGGGGAGGCCCCAGGGAGCAGGGCTTCTTCGAGGGATTGTGGCTTCCTCCTAGCTACACAGTCACACTGCTCTGTGTAACGCAGCGGTGATGTCAACAACAGTAACATTGATTCAGGGCCTAGTTTATAAGCTTTCAGTTTCAGAGATGGTATTTGGGGCATCTCAGTTATGTGATCATATGGAATGTGACAGCTTAGACAGCAGTTCTCTTCTTAGGAAGAGACCCAGGCCGTCCAATGCAGGGGCCAGCAGTCTAACCCATCCTATTGCCTGTGTAGTTATTTAAAGCTAGTTGATCACAAAACAAAACGCAGACATGCTGATCACCTTTTACAGACATGCTGGTCGCTTGCATTATTCCAGGTAGATTTGAAAGTAAAGAAACTTAATCTTTTAGGAATATTAACTTTATTTTCTTTGGCTACCTCCTTATTTTTCAACAGTTAGTATTAACATTTTAATCTTAGAACTTTTATCTCCACATTTGACAAACGCTTGTATTTTTAGATATGATTGAATGTGTTCTGCTGTTTTTCATTCCTCTAGGTAATGCACAGGTGACACAAACCAAGTTTCTCCCCAATGCTCCAAAGGCTCTCATCGTTGAACCCTCCCGGGAGCTTGCTGAACAAACTTTGAATAATGTCAAGCAGTTTAAGAAATACATTGATAATCCTAAATTAAGGTAAATCTTCCTTTGTGCTCAGATGTCTGTTGCAAAAAATGAGGTGGCTATTCAGTCATGCAGTGCACACGTAATTGCATGAATCTACTTAACTGCTATAGGTAGGAATGGTGCCAGATAAGGTAGTGCACACCTGTAATCCCAGCATTTGGGAGGTTGGGGTAAAAGGAACATTTTGAGTTCGAGGCCAGCCTAGACTACATAGTGCAAAACCAGCCTCAACTACATAACAAGCCTGTTTTTCAAAAAAGCAAACAACAAAAAGCAATTAAAACATTGCTAAGTAACAAAATTCTGCCTTTCTTTTCTTTCTTTCTTTGGTACGTATCACTTTACAGCTCAGAATCATAGTGATTCTCCTGTCTTAGCCTCCCCAGTGTTGGGATTCTAGGCATGTGCCACCATGTCTAATTTTGGTGGTTGGTATGCTTTGCTCACCTGGGGTTCTGGGGCCAACACGGCCTGTGGTACTGGGGATTGAGCTTAGGTTCTTGCACTTGCTAGGTAGGTGCTTCGACCACCAAGCTGTCTCTTCAGCCCCTGTTAAGTAATTTTTTTTTTTTTTCCGAAACCAGGGATTGAACTCAAGCCCTTGCACTTGCCAGGGAAGCGCGTATTCCACTGAGCATCTCCCCGGCCCCTGTGTTAAGTAATTTTAACAAAATCAAATTGTTGCTTTTTAAATTCTCCCTGCATCTCTTACATGAACAGTCTTAGTCACACAGCATTGGTATAAAAATAAGGTTTTTAAGTATTTGGTCTTTTCATTCTGTGTTTTTTCCATTTTGTGACTTTCATTTTTTCTCTTTTTTTTTTTGTATTTTTTTAGGGATAGGTCTAAAGGGTGTTCAGGGTCTCACTACTAGATTGGACTCGTAGTGATCCAAGAGCTGGGATTACGGGTGTGTGCCACCACACCCAGTCTCAATATCTGTCTCAGTGTGCCTCAGGGGTGGGGCTGCATGTCAGGCCTGGAAATCAAATCCCTGGCCCCTGCACCTGCTTGCAGGAGCTTTAATCTGCTGAGCTATTTGGCCAGCCCAGTTTTCTTCCATTCTTGATCTTGTCCTTTTACCTTCTTGATTTCCCAAAAGTGTGGTTTATATGTTTCCTTCTGTTGCTGTGTTTTTGATGTTATTTCTCAGGTAGGTCTTGCTTCAGCCAACATGAGTCTTCTCCAGGGTTTCCTGTGAGTTTTAGGTCCTAGCTTTTGGTCTCAGATCCCTGGCAGGTATTTTCTGTGTGTGGCGTGAAGGAGTAGAGCTGGTCTTCCCCAAGTGCATGTCTATCTGCTGAAATAAGAAAGATGCATGGGGCCAGGGAGATGGCTTAGTGGAATAAGCGCTCTCCTGGCAAGTGCAAGGGCTTGAGTTCAGTCCCTGGTTCCATGTAAAAGAAAAAAGGAAAAATGCAAACAACATCAAAGTGTTTTCTGAGAAAAGTGAATCTTCTTTCATGTTCTCCTTCAAGTCCTAGGCATAGTCCTTAGAGACAGCCTTCTAAATGGACTTTCGTTTGTTCTTTCACAGATAGGTGGTGTGTTTGCAGGTATGTATGTCTGAGAGGTGGTTGGACACCAGGGCTGGAGGACCTTGAGTCAGCCTGCCATGGAAGGCTGCAGAGGAGGACAGCTTTCCCTGTTCTGCACACTTTCCTTCCACCTAGGCTTCCAGGAATGAGGGCCTTTGGGATGTGAGGGTGATCTGGCTGGCTAGGCGGGTGTCCCCTTCCTCCCTCAACGATCATGTGTATCCCTCCCAAAGCTGTGCACTCGATTGAAGAGGACGGCCACCCCCAATAGAGGAGGACTGTTCCTCGGTCAAGGGTATACGAGTAGCTGCGCTCCCCTGCTAGAATCTCCAAACAAGCTCTCCAGGAATGAGAGCCTTTGTTTCCAGCCTTCTTGATGCCGGCTTCATTTGGATTCTTTCTCAGTGACTTACTCAACCTTAATTTCCACCTAAACGCAGTGGGTAATGAGCCAGCAGCACAAAGCAGGCCGTCTTGGTCGCTCCCACATCACTGGGACAAAACACTCAGCACCTATGACTTAAAGGAGGAGAGGTGTGCATTACCAGATTAATAATATCCCTTAGTTCTTGTGGAGTAATCAGGCTCACGATCTCCCAAACGAGTAGATGGTGAAGGCTTAAATAAATGAGACAAAGAACTTCTCTGGGCAGCCGGTATTTATTTGGTTTTTCAAACAAAAAAGGATACTGAAGAAAATGCAGGAATCTAGCAGGACCTTAGGAAATACTTTCCCAAGTAGTAAATGAGTCAGAAGAACTACCTTATCTTTAGGTTCACATTTATTGTAGGAATATGGAGCCGGCAGGTGCAGTCTCCTTTCAGTTAATTGAGGTTGGAGCCAAAGGTCCTCAGCTGTGGCCTTATCCTGTCCTTTGAGTTGTCACAGCTTCACAGGCCACTATAGGCCTCAGCAAGCACCAATGACTCAGAGCTTCACTTATCTCCCTGACGGGTTTATGCTTGGACAAACTCACATGTAAATATGAAAAGCTGAATGGTTAATATGAAGTCTTGCTCAGAGCTACTTCCTAGTGGTCTCCATCAGTATGTGCCTCATGACTCAGTCCAGTCAGCTGCTCTGCTGCAGGAAGACCATGATGGTAGAAAGCCCTGACAGAGGAACGCCGTTCACGTGATGGCAGCCAAGGAGGAGCCGGAACAAGAACACACCCTTCCAGATCATGAGCTCCTCCAGCCATGCCCGCCTCATACAGCACCTCAACTCTGAGCTCACCCATGATGTATCAGGTGACCCAGTCACCTTCACACACAGACAGTTTAGGTCCAAACCAGAACACAGACTTCAGTGTTGTAATTATTATCTGGTGTTCATTTCAGGGAGCTTCTGATAATTGGTGGTGTTGCTGCACGGGACCAGCTTTCTGTTTTAGAGAATGGGGTAAGTTGTACTTTTAGTTCTTAAAAATCAACATTATGGATTATCTCTTGGCAATAGTTTGTGTTCTTCCAGTAGTAATCACATGTTTAATAACTGTGATTGGCACACTAGGCGTAAGCACTTTCTGACTCTGAATTATTATACCATCTTATAAAACAACCAGTTGAAAAAGCATCCTAGCTAATAGGAGGTAACTCTGGGCGCTTCAACCACCAAGTGCCCAGAGTGGTGGAATTCACAGTTGAGCCTTGGCTTACTTTAAAATTCCTGTAAATTCATCTGATTTTTTGCTTGGTAAAAATTTTATTAGACTATGAATAGCAGTTAAAGTTGTCCAAATGTTACTAAAATCTTCCTATTGATTTAAACCAAACACAGGTTTAATTTATAGCACTATCTCCAATCCTTTTTAATACATTTAACAGTACCTATAACTGCCTTGGGAGGCATGTTGTTCT
This sequence comes from Ctenomys sociabilis, assembly GCA_004027165.1. Classification (NCBI taxonomy): domain Eukaryota; kingdom Metazoa; phylum Chordata; class Mammalia; order Rodentia; family Ctenomyidae; genus Ctenomys; species Ctenomys sociabilis. The sequence goes on along the minus strand of PVKA01007639.1, from coordinate 47,578 downwards.
AGGTAGACAACTAGTGGTTGCTGGGATAGCTCTGAAGTCTCTGTCAGGTGCTTTTGTCATTTTTCAGGTGGATATTGTCGTGGGAACTCCTGGAAGGCTAGATGACTTGGTGTCAACTGGAAAGCTGAACCTGTCTCAAGTTCGATTCTTGGTCCTGGATGAAGCAGTATGTTGAAATACGATCATGCTTTCAGAAAGTTTATGTTTCTTGAGAGAAAGAATGTAAAGTGAAGAAAACTGTCACTGAGTCTTGGTCCCACTGGAGATACCCATTGATTTGAGCTCTGTTACGTATACCCACCTTTGTACTGACACAAGTACTGTCAGTCTTATTAAGTTATGTATTCTCCTGCGGATTCATCCAAACTTGGGTTGAAAATGTTTAGAAAGATTCACATCTGTCCTGAACATGTAAACCTTTTCGTTGTTGTTTCCCCTAAGTAGTATAGCAGCTGATTCCCTAGTGTTCACACCACGTGGGCAAGCTTAGTAGTCTGAAAATGGAGTCCTTGACAGGACATGCACAGCTCTATACAGAGACCACTGTTTATGAATGGGGTGTGAGCACTGGGGTTTGGTATCAGTGAAGCCTAGAACCAGTGTCCTGGGGCTATATTTATCAACCTGGTTAATGACCTGTTTGTTATATGGACACTTCCTGGCCTACTCAGTTGCTCTTACTACTAGATTAATAGATGGGTTTGGTTTTTACTCCAAATAGTTGTCTTTGTACATAAATTACTTTTATGTACTATAAATTATTTCTTTGTGTCAAGAGTTGCAAAACTGGGACCATCTATCTGATACAGAATGAATATATGAGGCTTCCAAGTGATTGGCTTCCAAGTGATTTTTTTTTTTTTTTTTTTTTGTCTTTTCATAGATTGAACTAGTTTCTTAGCATTGAAGCTTTCTAATTTTCTTTTTTAATTTATATATTTGGTTCATGGTCTCACTACACAGCTTAGACTCATAGTGATCCTCTGTTTTCAACCTCCCCAGCGTTGGGATTACAGACATGTGCTACCATGCCCATTCTCAGTGGCTGGCTCAGTGTGATCAGGAGTGGGGCCAGCACTGCATGTGGTTCTGGGGATCAAACCCCAGTCCCTGCACTTGCCTAAGCAGATGCTTAATGTGCTGAGCTATCTTACTGGCCCTAGTTTTGTTTTAATTTTAATCTTAAGGCATTTATTAGAAACTATTAACTCTTGTGTAATCCATGTAATCCTAGAATACTAGAGTATAGTTTTGGATTGTTTATTGTAGCTTTTTATGTTTTAATCACAAGGGGCTCAAAAGATTAATTTGTACCCTGTCTGTAAATGCTCTCCCAAAATAATCATTTTGAAGTATATGAATTAATTTTCTTATCTTACATATAAATTTGATTTAGAAAAGAAAGTTGTGTTTTTCTTCCTTGCAGTGGTGGGGATTGAATGTAAGGCCTTGCACATACTAAAGAAGCATTCTATCACCTCAGCCCTGAGAAAGGTCTTACAGTAGTCCTGATTAAAAAACACTTCTCTTTGCTTCTCTTGCAGGACGGACTTCTTTCTCAAGGTTATTCTGATTTTATAAATCGAATGCATGGCCAGATCCCTCAGATTACCTCTGATGGAAAAAGACTCCAGGTACTAACGGCCAGTACAGCTTGTGAGACTTAGAGTCTGCCTATTAATAATCAAGTCTTTTTATTTTTATTATATTCTGATTTACTGTTTTATAAAACTAATACATACAAGATAGCACTCTTAAAAGTTGCACTCTTAAAAGCACTCTTAAAATACAGGAGAAGAAAATTCCTTAGGCATTGGCTATAAATGAAAATTCTCAAGTTGTTCTTCCCAACAGTGTGGTTGGGGTTTATATTCTGGGTTATTAATACTGCTTCCTGTTTGAAGGAAAAATAACTTTAGATACTGAAAAACTACAGGCTCTCATCTTTTGCATTCCTCTTCCTCAAGAAGCATTTGAGAAGGGTTAATGCATTGTAATTTAGGGTCTTCTCTCTAGTGTGGGAAGAGAGAGTAGTTTCTGTGTAGTGTGGAGACTGGACCTTGGGTTGTCTGCTGGAGCACACGGGCAGCTGCTACTGCACAGTTGGGAATGGCTCTGGCTCTCCCAGGCTGCTGTGCTGTGACTCTGTGCCAGTGCCCATTACAAACATGAGTTTCCTGTTCTCAGGTGATTGTTTGCTCTGCTACCTTGCATTCTTTTGATGTGAAAAAGCTGTCTGAGAAGATAATGCATTTTCCCACCTGGGTGGATTTGAAAGGAGAAGATTCTGTTCCAGACACTGTGCACCATGTGGTTGTCCCCGTGAACCCCAAGACTGACAGACTGTGGGAGCGACTGGGGAAGACCCATATCCGGGTGAGTCTGTCACAGAGCCCTGGTTGGCACAGCTGGCTGGGCTGCTGGCACTGTGTGGAAGGAGGTGCGAAATGTGGCCACACCCCTGGGCTCTGAAGGGTGCTAGGCGAGAGCCACTGTGCCATGCGTGCTTCTCTGTGAAATTTTGTCACCAGTTTCCTTGGCATAATTGTTACAGATGAATAAGGTTATGCATGTGTTTTCAGATGCAGTGGTTTTCTACTTTTGGTGACATTTTAATAAGACCTTTTTATTTATTTATTTATCTATTGAACAAATAGCAATGAGACAGTTTCAAATCAAATTAACAGGACAGATTGGATACTTAATACATTGCAAACTATTTTCGTAATGGTTTGGTATTGTCCAAGGTACATACATGATATTATTATACTAACAGGCACTTATTATAGCAGACGTCTCTAATCAGTGAATTAAGAGAAGGTAGCTGTATACTTATTTTTTTTTTAAAGCTGAATTATATCACAGATTCAATAATTGATACTTTCCACCTTATCTTCCTAGTGGTTGTCCATAGTACTAGAAGCCAACATAATATCTTGTCCAACCACTATTAGTGCAAATCTTGCTTCTCATAGAATTATGCAGAAGCACAGCATATTTATACTAACTGTACTATTTATACAAACACATCATGGTTCTTCCTTTGTATCCCCCTTTTTTTGTCTAGACCTGTCAAAGAAGGGCACTCCATAATAAGACCTTAATGTGCTTTGGTCTCCTACAAATCCATTATGTGGCCACTTGTCATTTAACTTAGTTTTATAGAATAAGGAAATAGTTAAATAGTTATTATAAATATCATGCAACATTCTAAAACCACATTTACTTTTTTTTTAAGTTTTGTGTGTGTGTGTGTGTGTGTGTGTATGCAGGGTCTCATTACGCAGCTCAGACTCATGGTAGTCCCTTAATTTCTGCCTCCTTAGTGCTGGGATTCTAGGCATGTGCCACCACACCTGGACTCCATCAACGGCTCAGCGTGCCCGGGGGCAGGGTAGTGCGCCATGTGATGCCAGGGATGAAACCCTAGCCCCTGCCCTTACCTAAGCAAGTGCTTAGTCCGCTGAGCTATACCGCCGACCCTCACAGTTACTTTTTTAATGTTACCTTTAAAATTGATTGCCTTAGACCTATAGCCTGAACTGCATAGCGAGGCCCTGTCTCACGATAGGATAGGATAGGATAGGGATAGGGATAGGGATACAGAGACAGACAGACAGACAATAGAAAATAATCATTCTGAATCTTTTTTTTTTTTTAAATTTATTTATTTATTTATTTTTATATTAATTTTATTGAGAAACAGATAGCATTGAGATAGTTTCAAAACACATTAGGACAATTACAATAATTAATACATTGCATATTGTCTTCTGAATCATTTTTTTAATACTCCCTTTCTTTTCCTTTCCATTTTTCTCCTGTGCTTGGATAGACTGATGATGTCCATGCAAAAGATAACACCAGACCTGGGGCCAACAGTGCAGGTAAGCCTCAAGCCAGCGACCATTGACACTGGTTGGGAGCTTTGGAAACAAACACCTAGTTATGTTGAATGCATGCCCTGTTCCTTCTCATGACAGGCGAAAGGGGAACCTGCCAAGCTAGAATAGGAAATTTGAAAAACAAGCAACACAAAGAAGTGGGGGAAATACTGGTAGTGAGTTGGAATAACAATTCCTGAACCTAGACAGCAGTCTCCTTGGCCTCTGTCTCACAACTGGCTTGGATTTTAGGGTGCTCATGGGTCATGGAACACCAGCACATTTCTCAGAAGGCACATTTTTTTTTGTTGACCCTGAGACTGTAGGAGAAAGGTCCTGTTATACCAAATAATAATACCTTTAATTACAACTGGAAAAATACTGCAGTGATCTGGTTTTGTTTCCTGGTGGCTTTTTAAATGGTAAAATATGCATAATGTAAGCTTTACCACTTCAGCCGGGCGTGGTGGCGCACGCCTGTAATCCCAGCACTCGGGAGGCTGAGGCAGGAGGATTGTTGTGAGTTCGAGACCAGCCTGAGCTACAAAGTGAGCTTAAGGCCATCCTGAACTGCATAGTGAGACCCTGTCTCAAAAAGACAAAAAAAAAAAAAAAAAAGCTTTACCACTTCAGTTTTTCAGTGTATGTCTCTGACCTGTCTAAACTTAACCTTGTACAGCAACTACCATAGTTCACCTCCAGAATTGTCTCCTGTTCCTGTACCAAAACTGCACCCACTAGATGTTTATCAGTTTCTAAAAATGCCTAACATTAAATTAGTGCAGAGCCTTCTATACAGAGCTGGGGCAGCTTGTTTCATGCACACAGAGTTGGAAAGTTGATAAAAGGTACAATGGACATAAAGACGGTGCTGAGACTGGAAGCACAGTTGTTGAGCCTGGGGGCTGCCTGTCTGGCATCAGTGTCCCATGTGGACCCTAGGCATGGTCAGCCAGCGTTTGCTTCTGGGAGGAGCTTGCTGGTGTATGTGAGATGTGTATCTGGAAAATGGATGTCTGAACTCTAGAGAGCAGGGCGTTGAACTCGTTTCCATGCCTCATTTGATGTGGTACATGTGCGCTCACACCTCCTGTCGGAGAGAGTCAGCGCCTGCACTGCTGAGAATACATTTTCTAACATTCTGGGTTTTATTGCTTCCTATGTTTTCCTTGTAAAAGTTTTGCTTAGTTTATGCTAGAGAGGCCCAGAGAGATTGAAGAGATCTGGCTGTGGAATTAGGGAGCTGTGGTATAACAGTGGCAACACAGCTTCATGTAGACAGGGAAGAGTAGGATAGCAACTGGTACCAAACCTGGTGAGGCTTGATATTAAGCTTTTTATTCTGTAGAATATACTATAGATTTCCTGGTGTTCAAATTAAGTCAAAAAGTAAACGTTTTCAGAAGGATTAAAATAATCAACATAGCAACCACTCAGGAAAACTAATTAATGCTGGGAGGGTTGTGATTATCTGTCCACAGTGTGTTTCTGTGTGTGTTTCCTTGCGAGTGGTGGGGTTGGGAGTGTTTGTGTATCCCATGAATTAGCATAACTAATAATAGCAATAAATGGATGGGTTTGCCAACCATTTCACCCTGTCTCCTTGTATCTTGTCCATCACACTTAGAGCAGAATCTTTCAGGAGAGTTAGACAGTAGATCTGTGACTATTTGTGACAAGTTCTTCTATTTCTGGAGATTCTGATGTTGTCGGTGATGTTGCTGACGTTGTGCTGGTGTTCCAGAGATGTGGTCCGAAGCTATTAAAGTCCTGAAGGGGGAGTATACTGTCCGGGCTATCAAGGAACACAAGATGGATCAAGCGATCATCTTTTGCAGAACCAAGATTGACTGTGATAACCTGGAGCAGTACTTCATGCAGCAAGGAGGAGGTAATATTTCCTCGCCTAATGGGAGAATGTAAACTGTAGCCACTCGCTGAATAGAGCTGTGTCCTCTAAAACCAGTGACACTGAGGGGAAAAGCCCTAATCTGAGAAGGCTGAGCAAGGTTGAAGGAAAAATAGAAAAAGGATCATTAGCAATTAGATTAAGACTAGTTGTGGGAAAATTCTAAATGGGTGAAGTAAACACTTTTTGTGAACCAAAATGGTATGCTTGAAGGCAGAGTATGTTATGCTGGGTGACATTTAGCTGTGCAATGTCTGCAAGGGCCATTCTTTTTCTTTTTTTTTTGGTATCAGGGATCAAACTCAGGACCTTACACTTATCAGGCAGTTAGTTATATATACTGCTGAGCTGTTGCTCTTATCTACAAGGGACATTCCTAAAACCTGAGGACAGGGCAAGAGTGAAATGAAAGGGGATAAAATGGTTATTTGGCAAAATACTACTCAAAAATAGCTGGTATGGCTAGGCGTGGGGGGCGCATGCCTGTAATCCCAGCACTCAGGAGGCTGAGGCAGGAGGATTGTTGTGAGTTCGAGACCAGCCTGAGCTACAAAGTGAGCTTAAGGCCAGCCTGAACTGGATGGTGAGACCCTGTCTCAAAAAGACAAAAAAAAAGTAGCTGGTATGGCTGTATCAGTAAGAGATGCAGTAGATGGTAAGACAGAATTATTACTCAAAAGAGGGTTACTAGTGTAATGAAGTAGTCTATAATGATGTAATGACTGATTGTATGCATCTTACCACATTCAGTATGTGCGTCAACATGAATCCTGTTTAATCAGTTGTTCTGGAAATGCAAAATAAAATCAAGATTTGATGCCACTATATCTGCTAAACAAAATACACAACCAGATTTTGGCAAGGATAGAGAGCAACTGGAATACTGTATTGAGCAGGATACTAAATGATACAGCCATTTTGGTGATATTTTGGTCATATGGTTCAATTACAAAATCAAACATTACTATCTTATGGCTTAACAATTCAATTTTTTATTCACTGAAGATAAGTAAATGAAAATACTAACGAAAGCTATATGCAAGAGCAGTCACAGCCGCTTTTATTTATAGTAACTGAACATGTGAAATGCTCAGAGAATGGCAGAGCTGAATGCGAAATGCACTATAGGATTCTCCTCAGTAGTTATAGGAAGGGACACAGCTACTGTGGGTGACCTCAGAAGCATGGCAGGTGGAAGAACTATGTGGACTGTGATTCTGGGAGGTCCTGGAGTGGGAATGTTAATTTGCCTGGATGGAGGTCTAATTATTCCATGGTGAAAGAAATTGAACACGATTGTCCCCAGAAGGGCAGGAAGAAAGAGTGACGGAAAGGTTGTGTGTATCCTTTCCAGGTGATACTGATCTGTATCTCAATGGGACTTTGTCAGTAGTCAGAAAATGTGGGCTCCAGGTTGTATGTGCCTTGTGTGCAGCCTTACCCCCAGATACTAAACTACCGAGCTGTGTGCTGCTGTAGGTCATTTACATGCAGACCAAAAATACAAAGGCAAGGCATGAGAGGGTGGGAGGCTGGAGAGCTGTGGGGTACAAGTCCAGTGAGGTTTTAGTGCTGAAATCCAGAGAGGGATATATAGACTTTCATTTTATAGTCCTGTGTTCAAAAATAAAAATGTTGACAAATCTGTGAACTAAAAATTGATACATGTACAAGGTAACAGCTGAAGTCTGTTACCATGAAGGGCAGACTAATACTCTCCTGTCTATTCATGGCTGTAGGCCAAGGAGATTAAAAATTCAAAGGGTACAAAAAGTTTAATCTGGGCATGGTGGCGCAGGCCTGTAATCCCAGCACAGGAGGCTGAGGCAGGAGGATCATTATGAGTTTGAGACCTGCTACAAAGTGAGCTTAAGGCCAGTCTGCACTATAGAGCAATAGCAAGACCCTTTCTCAAAAAGACCAAAAAAAAAAAAAAAAAAAAGGGATACAGACAATTTGAACAAGATTGGAACTAATGATCATAGAAGGATCTCATTACGTCATTCATTACAGGGAATAGTTCAGTAGCATTTTTTCCTAAGTCCTGCAGCTGTTACAGTGATGATGTTGTAATGATTTCTTGTGGTCAAGTTCTGAATGGAGTTGTCCATTGTAGGTAGGGAGCTCAGCTGTGTGCCACTGGAAATTCTGGCTCACTGTTATTTCATCTACTTAACTGGTTTTTGTGTTATTTATTTGAATCAACACCTTTAAAAATGTTTCGTTCTCTTGGGGCTGAGGAGATGGCTCCGTGGAATAAGCGCTTCCCTCACAAGCACAAGGGCCTGAGTTCAATCCCCAGTTCTGCTAAAAAAAAAATAAATAAAAGTTTCATTCTCTTTAATTCTCAGTTGGGCATGTGTCACTGAGCCTAATTTACCAAGGAGAACAGTTACACCATGGTACTGCCCGTCTAGGCTGCCTCCTGGTGGTGCTTTTGTTCTCCTAGGCTCTGGAAACCCATCTGGCCTGATTCTAGGTATTCTTGTGTAACTGCACACATCGCTTCCTGTTTAGGGTTGGCTGTACTGCACTGGCCTATAAAAGAGCACCGTAGCATCCTTCTGGTCTGCTGTGGCCAAGAACCATGTCACTGTAGACCCCCAGAAGAAGGCAGGCTCCTCGATGCTGTCATTTAGGAGGGGTGACAGATTCAAAACCTGGTGTGATTCTTTTTGTTCTTATATGTGTTACATAAAATAGCAAGCTTCCCTGTGTGTGCAGTGCATTTCAGCTGTCAGTGTCAGCTGTCAGTGTGCACGTCTACTTTCGGCAGACTGGAAAGGGGAACTTGAAATCAAGGCAATTGCAATGCTCCCCAGAATGTCTTTTAATGGCATTCTGCCTGTGACAGGAATGGTGTTATTCAGTTGATGGCAAATTGGGGAATAAGTTTTCATTGAATCACATGGCAAATCAAATCCTGAATTTTACTCTGTGTGTGATACTCTCAGGCATTCTATTTTCCAAGTTCAGACATTCATTTTGTTTTTCACCAGGTCCTGATAAGAAAGGACACCAGTTCTCATGTGTGTGTCTTCATGGTGACAGGAAACCTCATGAGAGAAAGCAGAATTTGGAAAGATTCAAGGTACTTGTGTTCAGTTGTCTGCATTTCTTTCGTGCATAAGAGGGGAGTTGATTTTGGTCTTAGTGCCGGTTAATACTGTTGAGGCAAGTCTGAACCTGGAAATTCCAGCGTATTCCTGTTGTGACTGGCACATCTTTTGTCATGGCAGGGATTAGGCATCTGACTCTTACATGCTGGATTTCATGTTCTCTCAGCATAGCACTATGAAGAATTTTTATTTAAGAAAGTTTAAAAAATTTTGGTAGGAATTTTTAAAAGTATCTTTGGATAGGTAAGCCATGCTTTTGAAAATCTTATAATATCTAATGAGAACTTAATTGTGGGTTAGTTGAAGACAGTTCTTTTCTACTGTCCTTTATTTTGCTGTTTTTATTTTGGGCTTCTCGTGTAGCACAGCACTTAGGCGGGGATGTGTGATTTATCATCACTGTGGTCTGAAGTTGAGCCGTAGAATATGGAGTTGGAGACTCAGATATGCTTTGCCTTAGTATTGCTCGGGACCTTCCTTGCCAGGCTTGTACTTGAAGCTACAGTGGTGGCCATTGAGCATCGTGCCTGGCTTGGGGAGGTGAACTGGAAACTGAGGGGTGATGGCTCCTCTGCCGGGTGCTCTTCCTGTGCGCCGTGGGCAACCCGTGTGAGGGCAGCTGTGCCTCCGTGGGTAGCGGTGCCCTCTCCCTCCTCCTCCAGTCTATTTTTGTATTTCCTTGGAGAGTGCCAGACGCTATTTCTTATCCCCGCTCTAAGATTTTGACTGTGGCCACCTGAAATTAACCTCAAAGAACTGTGTCCCGCTTTTTTTTTTTTTTTTTTGAGACAGAGCCTCTCTATGTAGTCTAGACTGGCCCTGAACTCACTTCAGTTCTCCTGCCTGTGCCTCCTGGGTGCTGAGAATACAGGTGCGCACACCATGCCCAGCCAGATTTATTTTAATATGAGAGGAAAGCAATGCTTATGTGTATACAGTTCATTCTTTTTTATTTTTCTCTTAAAAGTTCCAAAGATATTTGTAAAGATTGAGATGTCTAAAGATGAAGCCCAGTTTAGGCAGTGGGTTAATATTGTTGATGTCAGTAAGAGAAAAATAAGACTTGGCCAATCATAGATTTATTTACCTTTAATGTCATAATGCATATCAGCGTAACATAATTTGTCAGTGAATCATGAGTCTCTGTACTTCGTATCTGGTGGTAACATTTAGTTATTGGAGGTATAATGTAGTGAGAAGATAAATAATTTGCTTTGATTTTTTGTATTTCCTAACATCCCTCCTTCTGTGTTCTCTGTAGAAAGGAGACGTAAGATTCTTGATCTGCACAGATGTAGCTGCTCGAGGGATCGATATCCATGGTGTTCCTTATGGTAAAAAACTTTTGTGCTGCAGTTTGAATTTTATACAGTCTAAGTAAAGCAACCTCACGTATCCTAGTACTGTAGAAACTAATGGCACTTGGTGGCATTGCTTTTAATTTTAGTTATAAATGTGACCTTGCCTGATGAAAAACAAAACTATGTCCACCGCATTGGCCGCGTAGGAAGAGCAGAAAGGTACTGCTGTCACGCCCTTACCCTGTAAGCTTCTGACTCAGGGACAGAGTCTAATAAGGACTTCTCACCCCTTTCAGGATGGGCCTGGCCATTTCCCTGGTGGCGACAGAAAAAGAAAAGGTAATCTTTCTGGTATTCTGTTTTAATTGTGTTGTGGCTTGTGATTTTAGACACTGAAAGTAAAAATAAAGCTGTTGTTTCTTGTTTTTTCATTTAAATTGGATTCAGTTACAAATGAAATAAAAATAAATTCTGTGTGGCTTTTTTTCTCTATACTCACTGAGTAGAAAAATAATAGGATGAGGTTTAGAAAACTATACAGTGTGGTTTTCCTTAATAGCCTAAATGTAATAATTTTCATGAAAAAATATTTAAGTATGCTCTCATGGTGCTGCGTACAGAAAGCTGTTTGGGGGTATGGTAACAACTTTATTATAATTGCAAATTTATAGACAAGTATCCCTAAGTACCTCTTTCCCAGATTTGCCAGTTGTACATTTTGCTGTTTTCTGTGTTATCTGCTTATAGAAGATACTTGTACTTGATTTGTGATACTGGTCTCCGAGGTAGCATTCTCTAAAACTTGCCTCTAATCCTTGCTTCCTCTGAGAATCTCTTTCTGTAGTTGACATCTATTTTAGGAAAATCTTTGATTATCCTCCAGAATGTGAGCAGATCCATGTAGTGATGAGCTCCTTCACAGCAGTGATAATTAGGGTGGGATGTGGTGGGGTGGGGTGGGACGAAACCTCCCAGGAGGTTTCTCCCAGGAGCACAGTGTTCACAGAAGAAAGTCCCAGTAGGTCTTGGGTGTGCTGCCCTCCTTACCGCTCTGGGCACCTGTCTGCTTACTGCAGGTCTGGTACCACGTGTGCAGCAGTCGTGGGAAGGGCTGCTACAACACCAGGCTCAAGGACGATGGCGGCTGCACCATCTGGTACAATGAAATGCAGGTGAGCGCGGTACTGCGGGCCCAAGGCTGTGCTTGCCTGACAGCATGAGAGCTAGGCTTGGCTCACGGGTACGGGGAAGAGAAGCTGTGGTTTGTAAGTGGCAATTTGGGCCACCTGACTTCTACCTTCACCATGCCTTCTAGGGCTCATGGTTTTATGTAATGCTATTAAAATGCAGCTCTGGGGGAACTACCTGTTCGGGCCTACCTCCTGTCCCTCTCGGACAGGAGCTTTCTTTCCCTCAATAAATATATTCCGCTCATAAAAAAAAAAGTGCAGCTCTGTCCCAAGTGAAACTTTTTTTGAGAATATTTTATTTTCTCCCTTTTCTTAGTTGCTGTCCGAGATAGAAGAACACCTGAACTGCACCATTTCTCAGGTGGAGCCGGACATAAAGGTTCCAGTGGACGAATTTGATGGGAAGGTTACCTATGGTCAGAGAAGGGCCACTGGGGGTAAGCATGTTTTAGTCTGGTGTCTGTGCAGGCTTGGGTTTAAGAAGGACTGGGTTTAGGAAAGGCTGGGTACGTGTTGTTGCAGTCTGTCACAGAGCACTGTCAGTACTGTCTCAGCCCATGTGGTCACAGTGGGTGAGGGACAGCAGCTTAGCTGTTTCCTGTCAAGTGTTAATGTCACACAAGCACTTGAGCTTTGTATGGAATTATGGGGAAGTAGCCATACAGTGTCAAAAGCCTTTAATGCAACTGTGTAGCAGCCTGGTTTATGTTCCCTGTGCCCAGGACGCTCTTCACGTATTCACTTGCTCTTGATTTGGGTTAAATTGCTAATTTTTGAGTACAGAGGTGGTGGGATGGTTGTGGAATTCATGATTTTTTTGTTTTGTTTTGTTTTCTGTATTTTAGGGAAGGGTCTACAGGGTGTTCAGGTCTCACTATTAAATCGGACTCAGTGATCCGCCTGTGTACAGCCTCCCAAGAGCTGGGATTACAGGCATAAGCCACCATGCCCAGTCTCAATTGCCATCTCAGTGCATCCCAGGGGCAGGGCTGGCACAGCAGGCCCTGGGATTGAACCTCCCGGCCCCTGCACCTGCTTGCAGGCACTTTAATCCACTGAGCTATTTATAGGGGTGATAGAGCTGGCAAGCTCTGGGGCATGCTCTTATGGGGAAAGCAGTATCAGTCTCAGGACCAGCCCACATGTCGTCCACAGGAGTGTCAGGATCCCTTTGTGCTTTGTGTGTGATGCAGGTGGAAACTACAAAGGCCACGTAGATGTCCTGGCCCCTACTGTCCAGGAGCTGGCTGCCCTGGAAAAGGAGGCCCAGACGTCCTTCCTGCACCTGGGCTACCTCCCCAACCAGCTCTTCAGGACCTTTTGAGGGACGGCCTGTGGTAACCTCTGCCGCTGCAGTGCCATGTTGTGCTTGCAGCCTTGCATGTCAGGATCACCTTCAGCAGGTGAAGCCAGGAAAATAAACCTGAGGACTCATTTTCATGGATCTTGTCTTATTTCAGAGTTGCAGTTACACACTTGTTCCTTTCAACTTGGCAGGTGATCATAGCACATCTTCATGCTTGTTACCTCCTCTCCCTTTCCCCTCTTGGCCTGTTAGCTTTTGCAAAAGCTATGTCACCCTACTTCCTGCAACCTGGCTTTTATTTTGCTCTTTGTTTGCACTTTGACTTTCTCGTGTAAGAGGAACCCTGCAAGAGTTAAGTATCTGATTTAGTCACTTAACATTCTGGTCTCCACCCGCATCCCTTTTTTTTCCTGCGGACTCAAGTTTGTCCTTTATTGCAGAGTAGCACTCATTGTAGAACCCTGTGTCCTCTATTGTTTCATTTAAGATCTCTCCAGGGTGTGGGAGTGAACTAGGAAGCTCTAGCCCACATCCCTGGGGGCATGGGCCTTCAATCAGGACCCAGGGTGGGAGGGTGGGTGGCACGTGGCCAGGGCAATCAGGCAGCATTCAGGGATGGCAGGCAGTGCAGAGGTGTCTAGAGGCTCTTTGCCTCTCTAAACCAGCTAACCAGGTAGTAAGACAAATCTGTGGCCCTTCCCACTCTAAAACCACAATTCAATCAGTTCTCCAGAATGTGCTTTTTAAAGAGTCTTATCTGTCGCAGAGACAGGGTTACTGCATGGCTCGATCATAGCCGCGACCCCATTGGCCGTATGCCAGGGTGCCGACGGTGAGAGCCCAGGTGCTCAGAAACCCTGAATCCACATGCTTGCTTTTATTCTCATGGACAGGAACGTGGGACCTTCAGATTTTGTACACTAAGCTGTATTTCTCTTTTTTATTTTGAGAGGGGTCTCGCTAAGAGTTGTGCCAGCTGGCCTCTAACTTGCAGATCTTTCTGCCTCAGCCTCCTAAGGTGCTGGGATGATAGGCGTGCACCACCATGCCTGAGTACAGTGACACTATTGCATAACTACAGCTACACAGTTGGAACAATCAGGAAATCATTTAGGCACCCAACACAGCTGACTCACCAGTTCTGGACCTGTGTACCATGCATTTGCACAGCCGCTTGCGGACCATTCATCATTCTAGGCATGCAGGTAGAACAGCCAAGGCTGCAGCTCCATGCTCATTCCACACCCCACACCCTTTTCCACCACTGCTTGTGCCACTGGAATGCACTTGAGAAGCAGGAAGCATGAACCAGCTGTGGCCCTGGACAGCAGCCCAGCCCTGGCACATGCGTTTTCTCCTGCGGTATGGCCAGCCCTTGGGCATATACATTCTCATCTGCGCCAGGGGCGGCCCTAGGCACCCAGCCTGGCGCGTGCGCATCTTTGTGCAGGCCATGTGTGGCATGAAATTCTCAGCCCCAGACGAGAAGTCATGGCCTTCCTGGGGCACAGAGGCCCCTGGTGTGGTACAGCCCTGCCTTCGTGTGCTCCAACTCAGAACTGCACCTCCAGGGATGCTAAGAGGTTGGAAAACTGCCCAATCTCGCTGCCCAGCAGACATGAGCACAATGTTACAGTTTATCAAGAAATCAACCAGTGAGCAGTGGTGCCGGCTGCGGGGCAGACAAGCCTTCTGCACCGTTGGGAGTGGAGACCGTGGCCACGGAGGAAGCCAGTATAGAGATTCATCAAAAACTAGGGATCCCATTTGGCCTGCAGTGGCCCACTTGGTGCCTTTCTCCAAGAGCGAAGTATACCGCATCACGGTGCACCACGCTGAGCAGCAGGATTCAGCCCATCAGCCAACTGGATAGAGAAATGGGTCCACATACCGCGAGCACCACTGCCACCACGGAGATAAACTGTCATTTGGAGGAAAAGAGGTGCTTTGAGACCATAATGTTAGGAAAATACATGAGACAACCAGCGTAAATATTGCATGGTTCCTCCTCATGAGAAGAGGAAATTGCGTTGAAGACCAGAACGGAGGAGAGGCAGACATTTTGCAAATGGGAAGGGGACTGAGATGGAGGGAGGGGTCAAGGGAGCATGAAGCAAGAACTCGGACCGGTGTCCACAGCTAGCTCCCCGTGAGGAGTTAGTTGGGTGCGATAGCCAAGGGCTATCGCAGAAAAAAACTAAATGAGGTGGCCATGGGGACCAAGACCTCAGCCTGCCGATCTCCAGACAGTATGTCTGCCCTGGAGCTCCTCGGCTCTGGCCCCAGCTGGAGCTAGCTGGAGTGGCTGGGGAGGCACCCTGGCAAGGGGAGATGAGCAGGAAAGTTGTTCCAGCCTGTGTGCAGGACAGGAATGGAGCCCATAGGGGCAACAGGGACTAGCGGCTCAGTCTGTGTCACACATGTCCCTTGTCAGCCACATAACCTGGAGCCCTGTGTGAGCTCTCAAGGCTCAGCTGCGGATAGAGGATGGGGCCACGACAGGCCCTGGTGCAGCTGCCACTGAAGACCGTTCCTAGTCACCCAGGTGGCACAGCGCAGGAGGCTGCCAAGCACAGCCAGTGGGCAGGGAACGCAGGGGAGGGTAGGCAGTCTCCAGGCTGCCGGCCATGTGCTGCTGAGGGCTCCGGGGCTCAGGGTAGCCACCAAGAGCCCAGTGCAGTGCCTGCAGCCTCCTGGCCCAGGCATCAGTCTAGAAGGGAGATGACTGTCCTGCTCTGTAGAGCAGGATGGGATGTTGAGCTCAGAGAGGCTACTAGACATCCTGAGGGTCTCACCGCTCTGTATCCTGAGGTCCAACCCTCAGTGGGCACTTAGGGAGAGCTGCTTGGGACCCACAGCCAGTGCTCTTCCAGATGTGTGGCCAAATGTGTTTCCCTGACAGCTACCCAATGGGGTCTGAGGGCTCACTCCATGCTGCAGCAGATGTTTAGCTAGAGCTTGGAAGGCACTCTACTCTGCTGGGAGGTCCCAAGTGCTGTCTGTGGGCACCTGTGACACTGGGGGTCACACAGATGGAGTGCATGTGACTGAGGGGCCTTTCACCCCTCCACACACCAGTGGTGGTTCTCAGGGCCCCAAGCAAGCTCAGGATGAAGAGGATTCAAGGTTCAAGTTGCAGGCCTGCCCCAGCAGAAGATGGGAAGCATGTGACTTGGTTTCTATGAAAGTAGTAAAAATGATTTGTGTTATTCAGTATTACACTGAGCAGTCATGCAGTGTTCAGTGGATGAGACACCAGTGCTGTTTTATAGAGCTGGCTTCCCCCTTTGAGACCTCCCTGGAATAGAAGCCCAGGTCAGTACCATGGTGATGGCGAGGGTCCTGGGGCAGAGCCCACCTCTGGAGCCTTTACCCATCTGCTGCTCCGTGAGGGAGGTGAGGCCTGGTGATGCCACTGGCGGTTTTGACCTCTAGTTTTCAAAGCTGATTATTTTCCAGTTAGGTCTCATTTTTTTTTTTTTTTTTTTTTTTTTTGTCTTTTTGAGACAGGGTCTCACTATGCAGTTCAGGCTGGCCTTAAGCTCACTTTGTAGCTCAGGCTGGTCTCGAACTCACAGCAATCCTTCTGCCTCAGCCTCCCGAGTGCTGGGATTACAGGCATGCGCCACCACGCCCGGCTAGGTCTCATTTTTAGGGAAACATGGCATTTACCATTTACCTTTCTCATGTTATGTAAATATTGCAGGGAATATCTTTCTTCTGTCTTCTGGATTTTTATTTTGTTTTTGGAGACAGAGTCTCACTACATAGCCCAGACTGGCCTTGAACTCACAGCAATCCTGCCTCAGCTGCCCATGCTGAGATCACAGGTGCATGCACCACGCCCAGGCTGCCTATTGTCACTCTAAGAAGCAGGAGCACAGAGGCAGGTGCTTGCTGTCTGGGAAGCCTGTCCTTCCCTGCCACCACCTTCCTCCTAAATGGTTCCCCGTGGGCTGGCCGCCCTCACCGAGCCTCGCTGGGGTCAGCTGAGGTTGAGGTGAAGACCCTGCTGCCTGGGCCCTGTGTTCCTCATGCTGAGTGACCACAGATCCGGCGCTTCTGGGTCCTGCTGTGGTTGCTGAGTGTCCAGTCAGACGCAGCAGACCCTCCAGCACCTTCACTCTGGGGCTATGCCCTGGAGCACGCCCTAGAGAAAACAATTCATAGAAATTTACCATCTTGGGAAAGGCAGTTTGATGAGGATTATTTTGAAAACAGATTTTGTGCTGGTGTGGTGTGGTGGCATGTGCCTGTCATCTCAACACTGGGGAGGCTGAGGCAGGAAAACTGCAGAGAGCTTTGAGTCAGCCAGGGCTCCACAGGGAGCCCCAGGTAGCCTAGAGTACATAGGGAGACTGTCTCAAAAGACCAAAACAGTTGGCTTTCAGTTCTGTTGGCTGCATTCATTTCCATGCATACAGTGCTCGTTTTCCTGCAAAGTGGGCTCACATCCCTGCATCAGCCAGAGCACAGCCCTAACACAAGCAAAAGTGGTGCTTTGCATCGTGGACACCAGGTGGCACCAGAGTCACACCGTGGGGCCGGCACTGCAGCTCCAGTTCAGCGCTTGGGGTTGAGGCCCCACCCGGTCTCCCTCTGTGTCCCCAAGGCTCTGTGGCTTCTCCTGCTCAGGGCTCTGACAGGCTACACTCTGGCCGGGTCAGGGTGCTGGGTGCAAGGACCACGGGTGGGATGGGCTCAGCCAGGAGGGCTCCACGGGCAGTATGGCATCCTGAGGGAAAATGTCCCAAGTACCCCTCTGCACGGGTGAGTGACCTGGGGGACCCAACCCTTAGAAATCTGTCTCTGCCTTCAGTTTCTGCCAGGATGCCCACCTGAAGGGCTGGAGCCAGAGGACATCTTTTTCTCAGCTGGCTCATCTGCCATCCCAGCACTCGGAGGCTGAAGCAACCTGGGCAACTTAGTGACTTGGTGAGATCCCAGCTCAAAAAAAAAACCAAGGGTCGGGGGTGCAGCTCAGAGTGAAGACCCCAAGTTCAATCCCCAGTGCTAGAGAAACAAAACGCAGAGCCACTTCTTTTGGTAGAATTTAAACTGTGAGAGGAGAGCTTCTAGCATGGTGCGCTCACAGCAAGTCTGCGTCCCTCAGGTACCTGCGGCAGCAGGTACCTCCCCACTCTCATGACCCTATTCCTCCCTTCTAGCCACACCTTGGAGTGCATGTGGTGACAGTGCTGTGCCAGGTGCTGTCCTGTCACCTAGCACCCTGCACGCTGCTGTCTTCCCTTACACTTCTGTCGTGGGTTTTTTTGAGTTAGTCAAACTATTCAGTGCAGGCGGGGGTCCTGCGTTCACTACGAGCCCAGGCTGACCTGGAGTTCGCGGCAATCCTCCTGCCTCAGTCTGCCAAGTGCTCAGATGATTTTTACATCATTGCTGGTGGCAATGGAAGTCCTTTGGTGGTGACCAAGACCCCAAGCAGAAAGGCACCTGTCACTGGTGAGCTTGGTGGGGGGCCACGAGGCGTCACCCCACAGTCTGCCTGGAAGGGAGCCAGGAAGAGTCCCCTGGGGACACAGAGTGCCCTCACACTTCCTCCAGGAACCTGGGCCACAATCCCAGCCTGATTCCTGCCTCTGGCAAAGCTCCAACAGGATGGGCCGGGAAAGCCCAGGATGGCCGCTCCACCACCTGTGACCGCTGTGCTTCCTGTGGGCCTGAGCTGGTGCTGTCACAGCACAGGCACTCAGCTAGGTGACTCACGGTGACAGCCTCTTGCTTTCCTCCCTCTCTGGGGGCCACGGGGCAGGAAGGTCACAGAGCTCTCGCTGCCACTGCCCTCCCAGTGGCCTGGTCACTTTGTGGCTGCCCTTGTTTTATACCCCAAACAGTGACTTCTTACCATGTCAACAGAGCCTTGTCTCTCCCTGTGACAGCATTTATCACCATTATTTGTATTTTACTGGTTTTTTGAGGCAGGATTTCCCTGAGTTCTTATCAGAAAAGCTAGCGTGGCAGGCTCCTCCAGGAGAGTCAGCAGCACACCACCTCCCAGCAGCTCTCCCACACTGGACAGCAACCCTCAGGTGGGTCTTCCACACCCAGGGCCATGCGACGCAGCCCAGGGGCGTCCTGAATACCGTTACCTAATGATTCCACATGGGCCCCAGTAGAGGAGGGCAGAAAGCAGACTAGAGATTACAGGGGTGAGGGGCTACACAGTGTTCCAAGGACAGGCTGTGCAGTGAGGCCCTGTCTCAAAAAAAAAAAAAAAAAAAGAAAACCCACAAATGACGTACAAAAAACAGCCCGGCATGGTGTATAGCCTGTCACCCCAGCACGCAGAGGCTGAGGCAGGAGGATCGCAAGCTCCAGCCCAGCTAGGGCACTTAGAGAATTAAACGATGCTATCTCCAAGCCAACACACGGGGAACACAGGATTTCACAAAGCAGCCAGTGAGGGGGAGCAGGGTGGCTAGAAGGTTTCCAGAGGTGGTTTCCCCCTCTGGAAACTCTGCTGCCTGCTGGCAGGCTATGGCTGCTCCTGTAGTTCCCAGGGGACCCAAGCGTGCCCAGATCCTTGAAGGCAGCTCCTGTGGGTCTGGTGACCACCCCAGGATGCCAGGGAAGACAGGGGATGCCCACAGGCTGTGCCAGTAGGCATCATTTAATGCTGCCAAACTGCACACTTAAAACCACAGAGCATACCTGAGCCAGCGGCGCACTCTGCAACTCAGGATGCCCCAGCACAGGCAGCTGCAGGAGTGGCCACAGTGGCATAGCTCTGGACGGCCGAGCGTCGCAGCCCCGGGCTAGGGCAAGCACAGCCTTTGCGGGTGCTGGGAGCTGGCGCTGAGGCACCAGCTGGCTCTTCTCAGGAAAGACCTGGGGCTCCCCGGGGAGCAGAAGCACAGGAAAATGAGGTGTCCGCTGGAGGCGGGGGGGGGGGGTTCTCTCGTTACTCTGAGGCCTTTGAGAAATGTACCTCTTGTGGCTTTGAGCTAAAATGTCCCCAAAAGTCTAACGTGTGGAAGGTGGCGGAGCACGGGTGCTGTGCGCATTAGCCGGGAGGTCCGGGCTGACGGTGCTGTACGAGGCGGGGCCTGGCTAGAAGCGGGCACTGGGGCGTGGCCTGGGAGAGCGGTCATTATCCTGGCTCTTCCCTCTCTCCCTGGCCCTGGTGTCCGTGAACTGAGCAGACCGTGATGCTCCTGCCTTGGAGCAGCCATCGTGGACAGAGCTCACTGAGACTGTGAGCCAAGCCAACCTCTCCCGCAGGCTGTGGGAGCCGGACGCTTTGTTCCCACCACGGGAAGACCAGTCCTGGGTCCCACGGTGCTCCACTTCTCTAGGCCCCGCACCCAGCACCCTTGCCCCTCCGCTCTCCGCACAAGTTGAAGGCTAGGGTCTTGTCACTCAGCTTGTCACTTTGCTCTGAATGTGCTGAAAATCACACAGATAGCCCTCAGGGCCCACTGATGCCCAGCAGAGTCGAGCTGATGTGGACAGAGCCAGTCCTCGCCACCTTGCACCGGGACACTTGCCCTCTCCTCATGCAGCCTTGGGAGGCCAAGCCCAGCAGCTGTCAGGTCTCACGTGCCATCACCGCCCCAGCTGTCACAGTCCCGCTCGGGACAGGGTACGGCTGTCTGACCCACACCGCAGTGCAGCTCCCCGTGAGGACTCCCAGGACAGTGCCATTCCGTCCCCAGTGCTGACCTTCAGCCACCAGGAATATAGCTGCTCACTGTTTCTGGCCATCTGATGTTGAGGCGAGCACCTTGTCTTTCAGGGAGAAGTTAAGCCCGACTTCTTGGGGGAGGCGGCCTGAGCAGCCCTGCCCTGCTGAGCCGACCCACAAACTTCCGGCAGGGACAGGGTCACACCTGTGTTATCCTCGATCCCCACAGGATGAGGGCGGCTGTGTCGCCCGCTTGTGCAGATGAGAATTCACTCTCTACCCACTCCTTCTTTGGAAAACTTTTTTTTTTGCCAAATAGGTATTTAACATAAAAGCTCTTTTCCCCATAGTATTTTAAATTCTCTCTTCTTTAGAGCTGTGCATTGCTATAAAAGAGTGCATTTCATTTGGGAAATGATTCCACAAAGCCTGTCATAGCACGTGATATTTTTCCTTTTTTTCTTATTTTCTTGTCATCAGTTTTTAGATTTTGTGTAACAGGAAGAACATGAGATATTTGTCTTTCCCAGTCTACCTTATTTTGCTCAACATGATGATCTCCATGTTCTTTATGGTTTGTGTGCAAGTGTACGTGTGTGTACGGACTTCCATTTCTCTCTCCTCTCACCTGCTGACAGGCCGGAGCTGGTCGTGTCTGGGCCACCGGGGGCTGCGCTGCCTTGAACTGGCCGAGCAGTTCCATCCTGTGCTGAGCTCCGCTCTCCAGGAAGGTCGTCAGCCGCCACATCGAGGGGTCATGTGTAGTCTATTTTTGCCTCTTGAGGAGGAGCCTCCATGCTGATTTCCATAGTGGCTGCCCAAATCTCCACCCGAGCAGCAGTGTGAAGGGCTCCTTTCCTCTGCTTCCTCACCAGTGTCTATTTACTTTTCCAGTTTTCTGCAATAAGATTTCACGGTATAGCCACCACCCGGCAGCTCCAGTCCCAGCCCTGCTCTCAAACTATGTTGACCTTCCTGTCTCAGCCTCCTGACTTCAATGATGCCTGTCACGTTTAGCAGTGCTGTCTCAGGCCTCTTTTGCCCTCCCCTGGGCCCTGGGCCCTGAGTGGCAGGGCAGTCAGAAGCCATGCTGGTTGAGGGGACCTCGCACGGTGCCGCCTGGAAAAGCCACTGGGTGCCATTTTGTCTCCACTTCCTGTCCCCGGGGTTAGGAACCCTCAAGGAAACAGCCAGAGATGTGCAGTGCTGTCCTCAGTGCCTGCAGTGTCCCTGTGGCCCTCCAAGCCCTGGCTGTGGAACAGCTCCAGGAAGTAGAGGCCAGGCCATGGGCCAGATGCCCGACTCTGGCAGCCTCGACTTCCAGGCCTGGGCTGCGTGTGACCCAGCCTCTTGCGTGCAGCCCACGCTCTCCTGCCTGACTGCAGCTCCCCTGCTCCCAGCTCTGGCCTAGCCGTGCACCCCTCCTGGCTGAGGCTGGAGCAGGAGGGTGCCAGCCACACCTGCAGGGGGCCAGGGGCCTGGGGCCCAACCCAGGGGGTGGTGCAGACAGAACCCTCCTACTGCATGACAGAGCCCAAACCCGGACTCAGACATGTGCTTCAGCCCTACCTGAGCAACCTTGGTGATGGGGTGGTTTGCCACGATCACAGTGTGGAAATGACTGAGCTGGGACAGGATGCGAACTTCTGAGCGGTCCGGAGCAGGAAAGCACGGCTCCCTCCTGCTCTAGCCTCCAACAGGTTTCCATGACCATTTAAACCTCCTAGGCTTGGGTGAAATTATTCATATTATTTTTGTTTCTTTGTGACAGAGTTTCACTATGTGGTCCAGGCTGGGTTCAAATGCGCAGTGATCCTCCTGCCTCGGCCTCCTGAGTGCTGGTACAGTAGGCATGTTCCCTCCATACCCAGCTCTGAAGCCAGGTTCTGGGAGGAAGCCAAGGTACTAAATCCCTCCTCGCCCAGGCTTGCTTTATGTGCAGCCTGTGCACAGCGACCCCATGTGACAGGCACCTGCAAGGTGGCAGGGCGGTTAGAACCCACTGCCCTGCAAGGTGGGCGGCACTCATGGCACCACTGTGAGGTGAGGCCTAACTCTGTGGGCCTGGCAGGAGCAGGCTGTGTGACTGGCTGGCCCTTGCTATTTTGCTGTCACTGGGGCCTTGGAGTCCCATCCCCAGGGCCATTCCTTCTGTGTGACAGCTTTCTGGGACTGGCCCGGCCACACCCTGGCCTTCTTGCAGCCACCACCAGGCAGCTCCAGTCCCAGCCCTGCCCTGGCCACAGCTCTCATGCGGCCTTCCTGTGCGTCCCTTCACGGGCATGTGCCGAGTGACCAGCAGTGGGTCCCTGGCCCAGCAGGAGTCCTGTGCTGTGGCTTGAGCTTCTGGCGGCAGCTCCGGGGACCTCTTCCCCAAAGGTCTTTAGCTGCACTGTCCTGGCCGCCTCAGTGTCCTGAATGGATGCAAAGCAGTTCCCTTTCATGGTCATTATGCCTGGGGGGAGGGCAGGAATCCCGTGGCACCAAATAGGTGTTCTCCTCTCATCGAGTAGATGAGAACATGGCAACACATTTCGCAAACTGTCTTTCTATGGGGCAGTCCTGGGCAGCAGCAGTCACCATTTTTTTTTGGCATTCAAAGGGGATTGAACTCAGGGCCTTGCACTTACCAGGGAAGCACTTATTCCACTGAGCCATCTCTCCAGTCATATTTTTTGTATCTTTTTTTATTTTAATTTTTTCATAAATTGCAAGTTGAAAATAAATTATTTGCAAACACAAATGAATGTAACAATAAAAATTGTCCAAAATAAAAATGAAAGAATTTACAGATCAGTCATAATAGTTCACTGTGTCAAAACCAAGAAACTTATATTCATATATTAGAATTCTCAAAGTAGAAAGGAGCAGGCAATCAATATTGAAAGATTGAAAATTTCCGAATTTAGTTCAACTTGTAATACCACGTTTCCAAGAAAAACGAGTCCCCAGCCATATTTTTAATCACATCTGAAAAGACCCTCCGGAAAGGGCCTCAGTGCTGCAGTCAGGGTTGACTGTAAGAGGGCCGCTGAAGCAAGGGCGGCGTCTGCGGGGTCCGCGGCCCTGGGCCTTCACCGACATGAAGCTTTGGAATGTAAGCGCTTCCTGCCGCGGGCTTCCTGCCGCGGGCTGGCTCCCTGCGCTTCCTTGCCGTGTCGGAGGGAGGGTTCCTGCCCAGAGCTCGCCGCCCTTGGGTGGATCTGGCGCATGCGGGCAGCTGATGCGGCACTCGCTGGGAGGCTCCTGGGGCTGCTGCGCTGGTCCTGTCTGCCTGGACTGAAAGGCCACAGAAGAGCAGCCCAGAGCGCAGCCCAGAGTTGGGCCACAGGGCCAGGCCAGAGTCTGCTTCTCGGCAGGTGTGAACTGCGGTATTATAATGTTTATTTTTGACACTGGAGCTTGACCCCAGCGCCCCAAGCTATAACCCTTGGCCCTTGTTATTGTTTATTTCAATCTAGGATCTGTCTAAGCCACTAGATTGCCCAGGCTAGGCTGGAGCTTGTGATCCTCCTGCCTCAGCCTCCTGGGATTCTAGGATGACAGGTGTGCACCACCAGACCTGCCTTATGGAGGGATTTTAAGGAGGAATGAGACCTTTCCACTTCCAGGTTTAGAAAGTCAGGCAGCTTCCCAGAGAACAGAATGACTGGCAGAGGGACACAGGTGACAAGAGAGGGAAGGTCTTTGGGTAGGGGTTGAAGGTGCCCCTGAGGGCTGAAAACACCTGGGCTTAAGCTGTGAGATGGAGGATGGAGGAGCTGTGAGGGGAGGAGGAGCCCTGGGGATGTATTTGCCTTTACTCAGAGATCTCCTCAGTCGCTGCGTAAACCCTTGGCAGCTGTAATTCTAGCACTAGGAAGCTGAGGCAGATCACAAGATGCAGCCTCACCTGGGCAAGTTGGAGGCTTGGTAAGACCCTGTCTCAGAAAATGAAAAAAGGGCAAGGATGTAACTCTGTGTGGAGGCTGGGCTCAGGCCCCAGACTAGTGTGTATACACGCAGAGCCTTGTGAGGGCCATCAGAGCTGGAGAGGGGCCTGGAACCTGCTTTTCTCAGAGATGGGGCACAAAGGGTCCCGCTCTCTGCTGGGACTGTGAGCCTCAGCCTTTGCGCCCTTGGAGTCCAGCTCAAGCCCAGGCTTGAGTGCAGGACTGATCTCCAGAGCAAGACCAGCTCCTTCCTTTGGGCACTGTGGTGGTCTCCCTAGGGCCACTGCCGGCCGGGCTTGCTGCCTGCCCCCTGCACCATTCTGCCCACACCTCATTCCAGCCCCTGTGTGTGCCAGTACCTCTCTCAGGTCTGAAGTCTTCACAGACTCCGGAGCTCCCTGTTTTTCAACCTGAGCCCCAGGGATACCCATCTGTCAGCCTTGGAGCCAAACAATAGTGAAAAATCACCACC
This sequence comes from Ctenomys sociabilis, assembly GCA_004027165.1. Classification (NCBI taxonomy): domain Eukaryota; kingdom Metazoa; phylum Chordata; class Mammalia; order Rodentia; family Ctenomyidae; genus Ctenomys; species Ctenomys sociabilis. The sequence goes on along the minus strand of PVKA01007639.1, from coordinate 22,820 downwards.
TCTGTCTTTCTCTTAGTCAGAGAGGAAATGTTAGCAACAGCAGGTTCTCCCAAAGGCTGCCGCGCACACCCTTCTCAGGCTGAAAGCCACACTCTTGCTAGAAGCAGGGCTTGGTATGTTTCTGATTACACGGGTGACCCATGGCCTGGAGACCCTTTGTAGCTGCCCTTTATTCCTAGACAACCCACTGATGGGCACAATGATCTAACGGATTTCACACCACATAAATTTAAGCCTAATAAATGGCTTCGAGTTCAGAGCTCCTAATTTTAGGTTGAAGGATGTAGATGCCCTACAGAAGCAATTGTGTGAACAATTAATAAACCCACCCACTGCCCTGGGGAAGGGCCAAGTGCAGCCCCAGGTGCCTGCCCCATCTACAAACCCCAAATATGTAGGTTTAGGAAACACAGATTTCCTGTGTACTATCATTAAGGGAGAATGTGTTCACAGCAAGCGGTCACACAGCCACAGCACCTTCTGGCATGTCCAGTATGACCACAGCAGCTATTGCTGCCGAAATACGTGGCTGCTTAAGTCTGCACTAACCATTTAGACATAATCCTGGCCACTGTCCCGGTTTAATGCCCACACGTTGATGGATCTCCAAACTCACAGCAGAGACAGAACACCGACTGTCACAGCAGAGCGTCCTGCACGAAGCCAACCCACCCGGGGCTGGCTATCAGTCCCTGCGCCTCTCCCTGGCGCTCTGGTTGCCTTCATCTGGATAAGCATGACAAGGTTCATACTGAAGATGAAAAATACAGATTAAGAAAAGAAATCCTATTGTTAATGGGAAGAAAGGGAACTTTGTTCAGATCTGCTGTGGAGCTGTTTTCCTCCAGCTCTTTGCTATTTTGGGTGATGTGCTTACAGCTTCAGGCAATGAACAATTTTGATTATTCAGAGGCAGCAAAGAAAACCTGCTTTTTCAGCCTTGTCAGACTACTCCTGTCTGACTTCAAAGAGGGGAAATGTGTGTAAGATGCTTCTGGGCCAGCAAGGTTCTAGACCTTCTGATGCCTGGGTCCGGGGCAGGTGGCCAGGCTAGAACAAGTGCTGAGCCGAGCGCAGGGCTGGCTTGAGGGGAACGGCCTACTTCGTCAGCCAACAGTACACTAGCTCTCTTTTTGGCCCTCAAGCCTCAGCTTGCTTAGCGACAGGGCTGAGAAGAAGGCAGACTTCCCACTGCATGGCAGAGAGCTAAGGCAGCATGGAGCCGAGGTAGAACCTCATGGGTCCTCAGAGGTCCTGGGAGCTGTGGCCCATAGCTGGATTGTGTCAGGTCACCTCCAGAGATGGGCTTTCAGCTTGCACAGGGAGGTGGGATTTGCTCCATCACATAGGCGGCTCCACAAAGCAAGCGGTGCTCAGCCGAGACAGCCCAGAAGGGCAACAGATGTCAGCAAGGTTCTGTGCATAGATTTTAGGACCTTCACAACCGTTCTAGTCCACACATCGCCTTCTGCTTGTTGATGGAGAGTGTTTTTAAAGCATCTCAGATGTTCAGTCTGTGGGTCTCTCTCTTGGCAACCTGAGTTTCTTGTGGGAAGCATGTAGTTGGGTCTGGTCTCCTTCTCCAGTCAGGTGGTCTGTATCTCCTCACTGGTGAACACAGTCTGTTTAGATTCAATGTCATTAATGCTATGGAATGACTGACTCTTGTTGTTTTGTTAATTTACTTCTGTTTGTTCTGGATATCTTTTGTTCATGTTTGTACTTGGATAGTTTACTGTATTGCTAAGATTTGATTATTTTCCATTTCTCTTTTGTGCATTTGCTGTTTAATGAGCTTTATACTTCACCATGTTTTCATGATGTTAGCAATCTCTCTTTCATTTCCAAATGTAGGATTCCCTTACATAATATCCTTTGGTTAGGCACACACCTGAAATTTCAGTCATCTTGAGGCAGAAGAGCCCCAAGTTTGAGTTCACCCTGGACAATTCAGTGAGACCCTGTTTCACAGCAAAGCATCTTTTGTGAGTGATACAGTGATGATGAATTGTCTTAGGTCTTGCTAGTCTTGGATGGACTTCATCTCTGAAGGACAGCTTTGTCATTTACAGTTCCCTTGCTTGGAAATTATTTTCTTTCAGTATTTGAACTACCACGTTTCTCTGAAAATAAGACTTAGCTGGAGGGCCGGGGAGATGGCTCAGTGGAATAAGTGCTTCCCTGGCAAGTGCAAAGGCCTGAATTCAATCCCTGGTTCCGAAAAAAAAAAAAATAAGACTTAGCTGGAGCACCACCAAGGAAGAGAGCAATGCCGGCAGGTGAGGCAAGGACAGATTGGTGGGGGTGGTAGTCTTGATCTCCAGTTTTCAATACTGATTATCTCCCAGTGAGGTCTTATTTGTGGGGAAAGAGGCTATACCACTCCACTTCCTCCTTGCACTCAAGATTCAGACGAAAAATCTGCTGTTAGTCTAAAGAACGGAGCCTTAGTGTGACATGGCACATTTCCTCACAAGTTTTACAGTTCTCTCCTTGTCATGTTGTTCGGACAGCGCGACTATAAAATGCCACGGTGAGGACCTTGCTGGTCATGTCTATTTGGGGTCCCGCAGGCCTCCTCACTCAGACATATGTATCTCTCCCTCCATGAGGGCAATTTCCGGCTATCGATTCACTGAACGGTGTCCTAAGCCTTTCCACCAGGCCTTCTCTTCAGCACTCCAAAAATGAGTGCCCTCACTCAGGGCTATCCCAGGGATCTCAAAGCTATTTATTCTTTTCTATTTACTGATTGCTGCTTAGGCTGCCATTTCCCTCTCAAATTATTTTCACTTCACCTGTGAGGCTGTTGTCTTCTGTGATGTATTTCTTTATTTTGTAGTGCTTCACATTTAATTAAAGAACTTTGCCTTGACCTATATCTCTGCCCTTTTTATTTTTGTTTTATTATTATTATTATTATTATTTAAATCTTTTATTATTTATTGTTTGTTTTTTTCAGTAGGCTCTCACTATGTAGGTCAGGCAGGCCTTGCTGGCCTGGAGCTCAGGGCAGCCCTCCTGCTTCAGCCTCCAGAGCGCTGGAACAGGCGTGCACCAGCTTCTCCGACTTCTTCATCAAGCCCTCTGTCACGGTGCGCTTCTCTCCAGTCTTTGCAGAAGTGCTGTGGGCTTTCTTAAGAGAACACCCTATAACAGTGGTCTGATGGATTTCTCTTGACCCCGCACAGAGATCTCTGCATTGGGGACAACTGTCTCTGCCGTGTGTGAGGGACCGGTGGCAGAGACACTGTCCGGGTGAAGATCTGGAACCCACACAGCTGCTTGCAGTGGGTACGCAGCACCACTCCTACAGTTTCTTCCACTGTGACCAAGAGTCAGGGTGTCGAGTGTGTGTTCGCTGAGACTAAGACCTCTGTCCTTGGGGGCCGCGGGCATGGTAGGTGTGGCTCCCATAGCCTAGGGTAGCCTCTCCATGCGGCTGCTGCGGCCCTGGAGCTGGCTGTGCTGGGCGGGTGCGGAGTGACACTTTCCAGGCAGGAATGTGGCACTGGGGGCCAGGGATGTCCTGGGGTTTGCTCCCTGGGAGTGGCGAGGGCAACCTCTGCCCTGCGGCGGTGGGGAGTCCCTTGGTGGGACCCAGTCTCTGAGACGTTCCTGGTCTCTGTCTCAGTGCCTGACCACATGCCAGGCTCTGGTGTGTCCAGTGGCTGCTGTGGCCGGGGTGGGGAGCGGCTGGACCTCCCGTGCCCTTGCATCTCCTCTGCGTCTCAGAAGCGACAGTCCCAAAGCAGAGGTGATAACAGTGCTCTCACACCTGGCCTTCCCAAGCCACGCCCGTGAGTGCTTCTGCCCTGGCTGCTGGTCGCTCCCCTCCTCCTAGTGCTGTAGCTGACCGAGTGCCAGGCTGCACACCCAGCCTGCCCAGAGCCCCACTGGCACTTTCTGGGGATCCCCTGCCTGCTCCCGCCAGGCCTTGCACTGTAGTAGAGAGCGGGCTCTGAAACAAGCCTGACGTCATCACCTTTCTGCTTTATTCCTGAGTGGCTTCCACTGACGAGGACAAAGCCAAAGCTCCTTGCCTTCCCATCCCTACCCGTATCTGCATCTCTGCCTTCTCAGACTCTGCAGGCCCTGCAGGCCCCCGACGCCCTGCATTCTTCCTTCCAGATCCCTGCTGCTCCCCACAACTCCACCTCTCCACCCTTCAGGCTTTCACTGGTGAGCTCCATTCGCTTTTACCTTTGGGCACGGGCTTTAAACCCAGAGTCTTCACACTGAGCCACATCTCCAGCCCTGTTTTATTTTTTTATTTTGAGGCAGGGTCTTGCTAAGTCACTAAATTGCCCAGGCTGGGCTGCAACTTGGGATCCTCCTGTTCCAGCCTCCCTCCCCAGTGCTAGAATTTCATGAAGCTGTGTTGGCTGCCTTTGGTGGGGAGGCCCTGTGGAGATGTCCTGGTCCCCTCTGCTTCCTCCCCCACCCAGTGCGGGGGGGCCAGAGCTGTGTCCCGCCTCCCCGGCAGCCTTGCATTAGCAGGCACAGCTGGGAGTGCCCCGGGAACCCCTCATTGATCAGGGTTTGCTTGCCTCTGCCCCTTTTATTTCTGTAGCAGTTGTGACCACTGTCTGCACCCTGAGCCTCCGGACAATGAACTGCTGCTCGTTCAACAGCCATCAGCCAGGCCTCACTCGGACTCGCACTTCTGTTCTCCCCAAGATCGCCTCTGTACCTCCCCTGGCATGAGGGAGCCCACTAGGAAGCCGCTCACATCAGGCCTCCAGGGACAGAGAAAATGGGGAAAAGCCAGAGAGCCGGGGCAAGCTCAAAGCCTGGAGCCTGCAAAACATTCCTTCCTGTCTCCACAGACCAAGGATGGGAGGAGGTTCTGGATTTTGTGGCTTGCTGTGGAGCCACTTTGCCAAAGTGCTGCTTTATTTTATATGTTATTTGGCCTTAAACTTGTAGTGGTCCTCCTGCTTCTGCCTACAGAGTGCCTGAACTGCCGTTGTGCTATGCTGCCAGTTCTAATGAAGGCCTCTACAACATGGACAGGAATATAGTTGCTCTGCTGGAGTCATAGCAGCTTAATAAAAGCTGTGATCTCTACGACATGTCTAGGGGGAACGACGCCTGCCTAATCATTGATTTTAAAGTGCATCATTCCTTTTGTGGTTGCTCTTCCCTGCCACCAGCAAATAAGGGGGTGAACAAGTGGCTAGGTGACTATTTACCCAGGGCTGGGATAGCTGCTAGGATTGTAGAACCACGCTATTGCATTATGCTGGGACTGCAGCCTGCGAGATGTGCGTTACAATTCATTACAATTACAGGCAAGAACCTAGGGCGGGGTGGGCCAGACAGCTCCTCAGTCACTCAGACACTGCTCATCCCGGTGCTGGGCTTCAAGCCAGAGATCACAATGACAAAACTGGGCTCCGCCGGCCTGTCTTGTCTGAGAGACCACTGAGGTGACTGGTGACAGGTGTGACCAAAAATTGCAAGGAAAACTTACATCTAAAAAACTATTATAGTAAGGGACACCCCACCCAGAATCCCTCCCCTCACCGCGCACGCGCAGCCCGTCCTCCTTGCCGCTTCCGGCAGCAGCTCTGGAGCCGTCTTTCCGAGGGTTTTTAGCTGTGTGCCTTGGCTGCCTGCCTCGGTGTCCTGAGTGGATTTGCCATGTCTCCCGTCCGTGGTCCTGGTGACTCTGGGGAAGAGCCAGAAGCCGCAGGCCCAGATCCAGTGTCTAAGGTCAATGAGGGCTCGGCTCCTGCTGGCTTTCGGCTGGGCGGAGGTGGGCAGCAGCAGTCGCCTTGTTTTTTATCTGACCTGGTAAAGACCCTCAGGAAAGAGGACTCCAGAGTGCTGCAGACACTGGCAAGACCGACGGGAGTTGTGTGTTTGGAGCGAGGGGCATTATGAGGGGGGCGCTAGGGACATGTCTTTTATTGTAATGATTGTTTTTTCTTTTACTTTGGGCTTCTGTTTTGCTTTTTTGTGATACTAGCAATTGAACTTGGGACCTAGGGCTTTCCAAGCAGTCACTTACGCCACTAAGCTATTTCCTTGGCCCCTGTAATGAATTTTTTGAATTTATTTTTTATGTTTATTTATTTATTGTGGTACCAAGGAACTGCAATTCCTTTTTTCTTGGCGGTACTGGAGATTGAGTCCTGCGCTTGCCAGGCAAGCACTTATTCCACTGAGCTACCTCCCCAGCACTATAATGAATTTTTTGAAAGTGAGCATTCACTGTTCCTTTTGATGGTCCCTGCATACTATGTGGACGGGCACTGGGAGGCAAGTGTTGGTGACTGACACAGAGGATCAAGTCAGAAAACAAAAATTAGGTTGGAACCTGCTGGAGGCAGTTGCCTGGGCTGTGGCAGTAACTGTAGGTGTGAAAGCAAAATAAACAGCAGAGTCAGGCTCGAAATGAAAACCCACTTCCCCAGGCAGTGGTGTCTGACTGGGGACTCCTTCTGAAAACCCCGGATGAGACTGTCATACCTGCCCTGAATAGCCATGGACACTGCAGCAAGGTCCGGAAAAACACTGGTCCTTTGGACAAGAACAAATGTTTCTAGCCGGGCGTGGTGGCGCAGGCCTGTAATCCCAGCACTCGGGAGGCTGAGGCAGGAGGATTGTTGTGAGTTTGAGACCAGCCTGAGCTACAAAGTGAGTTTAAGGCCAGCCTGAACTGCATAGTGAGACCCTGTCTCAAAAAGGCAAAAAAAAGAACAAATGTTTCTGCAGAGACTGTGGCTGGAGCGGATGCTGGGATTGCCTGCCTTGGGTCCCAGGCTCACCAGCGGGGGACAATATTTAGGGAAGTCATTCAACACTTTGGCAAGACCCTCTTGTGGCCCAGGCATGCACACAGTGCCGGGGTAACTGGGGCCCCGGGAGGGTTCCTGTGGCGGGACCTCCCACCACGCACCAAGGGGCACAGCAGACAGGGTGCTGGTCTTCAGTGATGCCAACACAGGACCAGCAGGGACCATGCAATTCCAGTCCTAGGTGATAAATATTCACCCTGCAAAAGTGCTCAGAAGCCTAAACTCACTCAGGAACGTTTAAATGACACTGTTTATGCCCCCTGAAAGGGAGAAGCCACCCCACATCCACCAGTTGATGAATGGAGAAATAAAATGTGGTCCAGCTACCTGGCAGAGGGGGCGCAGCCCTCATGAAGAACAGAGTAACATTCTGTGCCACGGCAGATGAGCCTTGAAGCCATTATGCCACTGGCACACGAGAGACGCAGAGGACCACGCACCCTGTGATCCCGTGTGCTTGAATGTCTGCACAGAGAAACCCATACACAGAAGTTGAGCCAGTGGAGACCATACAGAGAGGAGCTGAGTGTCTCCATTTGTTGGGTACCATGAGCTGAGTTTGGTGGTGCCCACCTGTGATCCCAGGATGCTGGGAAGCTAAGCCAGGAGGAGCACAAGTTCATGTCCAGCCTGGGCAACTTAGCCAGGTCATGTCTCAAAGTACAAAATAAACAAAGGACTGAAGATGTAGCCCAGTGCAAAGGCCCAGGGTTCTACTCCAAGTAACTACAAAGCACAAACAAATGAACCAAGAACAACAAGAAAAAGAGACAGAGACAGAGAGAAAAAACAGGGGTAAGTGGGTACAGTACAAGTTTTCCTTCTAGGGTAGCGAGAAGGTCCAGCAGCTAAAGCAGCATCAGCTATGCAATGTCACGAACACACTGAATGCAGTCACGTACTTGAGAGGGTCAGAACAGTGAGCTCTATATTATGTGCATTTTACAATAATATATATTTAAATAGAGGGTAAGCAGAAGATTCCAGAATGCTCCAGGGGCGTCTTGGGGAGGATGGATGAAGAGTGCAACCCAGGGCCTTCGCACAGGGCTACATTCCTGGCCCTTTTTATCATTTTTTAGTTTGAGGCCAAGTCTTACTAAGTCACTCAGCTGTGCAGGCTGGGCTGTAACAGTTGATCCTCCTGCTTCAGCCTCCCAAGTGCTGGGATGACAGGTGCTCCCGCCACGCCTGGCTGGCTGCTGTGTGGAGCCAGTGAGCTCCCCTCAGCCCGGCCTATGAGGTTGGGGTGGGCACATCCGCACTGGCACCCCGGCTGCGGCCGACAAGCCCTGCCTCTCTGTGTCTGCTGGCAGTGCACATGCGAGGGTCCGGACCTTCCTGCCAACCGGCGGCTCCTCCCTGCACATGGGCGCATCACAAATGCCAAGACTATTCTTACATCTAAGGTTTAAATTATTTTGTTTCTTTTTTACAGTACTGAGCACTAACCCTACACACTGAGCTGCATCCCCAGCCCTTTCTAGTTTCTATTTTGAGGCAGGGTCTTGAAAAGCATCCCAAAGCTAGGCCAAAACTTCAGGTCCGCCTGCTTCAGCCTCTAAGAACCCTGAGACCGCAGGTGTGCACCAGCATGGCTGGTCAGTTTTAAGAACAGCTTCATTGGGAGTGTAAGTGAGGTACAGAGATGCCTGACCATGTACAAGTGGACAAGACTGGACGTAGTGAACGTGATGACACCATCAGCAGAATATAGACAGAGCCACCCTGCCAGTTTCCTTCAGGTAGGTATCACCCCTGTGTGTGCGCACATGTGTATGTGAGTGAGTCAGAGTGTGTGCGTGTGCGTGTGCGTGTGCGTGTGTGTGTGTGTGTGTGTGTGAGATAAGAACACTATGTAAGACTCACTCTCCTTCTGGGTGTGGTAGCACACACCTGTCACCCAGCACCTGTGAGGCTGAGGCAGGGGGATCCAGGTGAGATTGAGGCCAGCTTGGGCTCCACAGTGAGTTCAAGGCATCTTTCCATCCACTTCTCTTTCTAGGAGACTCAGAAATGACACCAGCATAAATGACCCCTCAGAGGCAGGGTGGAGCCTCTATCCCACAGCCTGTGGCTCCCCCCAGAAGCAAACTTGAGGAACAACCAGCAGAGGAGAGGGGGTTGGGGGAGGAGCTGGAAGGGTGACAGCCAGCAGTGGGAAGTGTGGCAAAGAACGATGCAACATGGCCACAAGCCCCAGAAGACCCTGGCAGACCTGTAGTAGGGTGGCTGCAGCCTCAGCTTCCTCCCTGCCTCTGACAGCCTCTGGCTCTGAAACCAGAAGTTCTTGAGAGAGAGAGAAAGTCAAGAACAGCCTGCTGAGCTGGACACAGGCAATGAAAGGCTTGGGTGGAGCTGGAGGTCAAGCGCACGGTGGCTCTGGCCAGAGAGGCCTCGGCCCTGAGGGAACCACCGAGGTGGCCCCTCCAGCTGCCACCCAGCCCCGAGGCTGGGGTTTTGAAGCAGGGACCCCTGGTTTGGGACTCACTTTGCTCCTTACTGGCTGTGTGACCACAGCCACCCTGCTGACCAGCTCTAGCCTCTCTTGTCTATTCAGTTATGAGTCAGAGGGCTGGCACGGGAAGGGTGAAGGCTGTAAATGCCTTCCCAGCCTCGTGCATGCAGTCACATTTTTTACCAAGTGACTGCTCTGCACAGCCCCAGATTCTGAGGAACTGCCACAGCACAGGTGACACGGCTTCCCAGCAAGTGGTGGGAACCTTCCCCAGCACACAGCAAGGCTGCACCAAGAACACAGGGGAGCTTATTTAACGCCCTGGTTCCAGCTAGCTTCTAATGTGGTCCTGGATGGCCCTGCGCCTTGTTATTATGTATGTCATCGTTGTGTCCCTGTTGCTGGGACAAAGTACCCAACACCCTCCATTACGGAGGATGGCTGAGTCCCTGGCTGGCTGCTCCAAGGCAGGGTGCAGGCACAGGGACGTAGCAGACAAGAGCTGCTCAGGGTATGGCAGACAGGAAGTGGAGAGAGGGAAGGAACCAGAGGGAGCTGAGCCCTTCCTCCTGGCCGCACCTCCTGAATTGCCATAGTCCAATCCACTTCCTGAGTCTCTGGGAACATTTCGATCTAAGCTGTGACAGTGCTCGCATGGCAGTCTCCTCTGACGGGGATCAAACTGGTCCCTTGCATCAAGTAAACAGGTGGGAGTGACCTGGTGTGACCACCTACCCAGGTCACAAGAGCACTGCAGGTACTCTGGCTGGCTACTCACTGAGGAAGAGCAGTGCTCACGAGGGAGGGCCCTGAGCATCACAGGACGCCTGTGGAGAGGGCCAGAGGCCCAGCCAGCACTCGGTGCCCCCCGGGCTGTGGGAGCGGCCATTTGAGGTCTGCAGGTGACCACGGCTCAGTGACACCCAACCAGAGTCTCTGTGCCCAGACTCCTCACACAGAATCCGGCATAGGAAAGAGAAATGACTATTAGCTTGCGTGCAATTCATGTTCTGGGGCCTGCACTGCCGAAGAGTAGACATCATCCTGGTGCCAGCCTGTAGCTGTCACGTTCCAAGTCACCGAGTCCCCTATGAGCCAGCATTTTCCCTAAATCCCCAACTGCAGCTTTTTCTCCTCTGTGTAGCAGGGGTGCTGAGTGGATTACAGCCAGATGCCCAAGGGGATGGAGGGAAACCCCCTCCAGGAGGCAGCCTGGCCAGATGGTTCTGAAGGACTGTGAGACAGGCTTCAAACTGCAGATGCATACCTGTCGTCCCTGCACTGGGGAGGATGAAGCAGGAGGATCACCATAAGTTCAAGACCAGTCCTTGACCCTCTCTCAAAAGAAAGAAAGAAAGAAGAGAGAGAGAGAGAGAGAGAGAGAGAGAGAGAGAGAGAGAGAGAGAGAAAGAAAGAAAGAAAGAAAGAAAGAAAGAAAGAAAGAAAGAAAGAAAGAAAGAAAGAAAGAAAGAAAGAAAAGAAGTGAAATATTGGGGACATGAACCCATGGGATGCTCCCTCAGGGCCACTCCACTGTAGTGGAAATGTGGCAGGGGCCGGTCTGTGGACTCTATCCAGGGCTCCTTCCATAGCCCTGGCGTCCACTGCAAGGACCTCAGCAGGAGGAAGGCAGGAGCTGGGAGGAGCAGGGCAGCTGTGGGTCCACAGCAGGGCGGGGAGCCAGCCTGTACTGCAGCTGGGGGCCTCGTCGAGAGTGCCCCAGGGATGGGACTCACACGTCTGCACCCGCTTGGCAGGGATGGCCATCTGCAGGCTGCCCTGCTTGCTGTCTGGCTGGGCCTTGGGGGAGGCAGGAGCAGTACTGTTCCTCCCAGCGCTGGGTCTGGGACACAGCCTGCTCTCTCCCGGGCTGTGGTCTCTGCTGTGTCCTCAAGTCGCTGTGAAGACATAACAGGTGTCATGGTTTAGATCTGGATATCCCCCAAGCAGCGTGCACAGAGACAGGGCCTTTGGAAGCTGACTGGACAGCGGGGGCTTAGGATGCAGGGGCCAGTGAAAGGGGTGGTCCTGGGTGTGGCTGGAAGGGGTGCTCTCTCTCTCTGGCTCTTCCCTTCTTTTCACTTCCTAGCCATCATGCCCTGAGCAGGCAGGCCCTCTGCCAGTGTCCTCTGCCTGGCAGCCTTGGAGCAGCTGGCCATGTACTAAAATCTCTACAAACTCAGGGCCTAAATGCATCCCTCCTTCTTAAGTTGTGGAGGACTGCCTGGATGACTCTGCTTGAAGGAAGAGCAATTATTTGCATCTTGGCTAAATCTGTCCCTGTTTAGATACTGATGCGAACAAAGCTGGCTGGGGCTTTTCCTTATCCCCTCACTTGTCTTTAAGCAATTGTCTCTGTTACTTTTTACTTATAGCTGTAACAAAATACCTGACACCCAAAATTAAGGAAGGAAAGGTTTATTTAGCTCACAGCTTGTGGAAGTTTCAGTCTATACTTGGCTGGCTCTCGGGCAGAGTGGCACATGGCAGAGGGTAGCAGTTCCTGGTGGTGGAAAGCAGCAAGAACAAAGAGAGGGCAGCAGCTGTGGTTTCTAGGCAGCCTCTCTCCCCTCCTGCCTGTGTAGAACTCACACAGTGTCCACGCCTTCCCCTTGCACAGGATGAGGGTGTGTTCAAACTGAGAATCCTGGCTCCCTGCTGAGTCCCTTAATTAAACTTCTAAACTTCTCAAGTTGATGCAGTGTATCAACTAGTACAACAACACAAATCCATGCAGCTCAGGTGCTTGCTTCCAGTATTTGAAGCAGGATCAGTCTTACCCTGCCCATAGCTCCAACAAAACATGAATGAGCCGGGTGGGATGGAGATCCTGCTCCACACTGGCTGGGGTGAGCCTCAAGATAAGAGGCGATGACCTCCCAGGGCATAAAGGATGACACATCACAGCTGACGCACTGACCCCAAAATGTTAGATGCTACCGCAGTTGTGTCGGGTCGTACAGACGACTCCTGCGTGTCCTCCTCGGCATATTGCAGGGGTGATCTCAGTCCCCCCCCTAGTCCAGCTCGAGACACTCACCTACATCCTGCCACTCTCTCGGCCACTCCCTGGGTCACCCATCCCTGAGCCGCTCCCTCTTTAAGAATTAATAAAACCTGGGTTTGGCCCTGGGCTGAGGCCTTTGTTCTGGTTGGCCATCAGCCTGGCTGGACTTAGGCCCCTGCCCGCCATAACTACAAATACGGCTCTGTGTCTTTGTTCTTTTCCTGTGTTGTGCTAGTGGTGGTAGATTGGAATTATCTCACTAGGGTTCCAATAACTTTTCCGTGGGATTACGAGTATAAGCTTCTCAAAAGCACCTGTCTGGCAAGTGCAACGTCCTGAGTTCAGTCCCCAGACCACAGTAAATAAATAAACAAACAAACAAACAAACTCCAGCATGGACAAGACCGAAGGGCTCTCTTCCGGTTAGGCGTTGTGTCCCAGAAGAGACCGTGCGCTCTTGCCGAGCTCTAGCCCCTGTGGCACAAGAGCAGGCATCCTGGCTGCGTCTGCCTGGAGGGCACGTGCTGAGCCCTGCTCTGAGAAAGCTGGGCCCTGCTTTGCGGTGGCTTTTGAAACATGTGGGCCAGCATGGAGAGTCACAGCCTCCTGCCTCTCAGTCCCTGAGCTGAAGCTGGGGTCCCTCAGGGAGATGCATCACCTGCCTCTGAATGGAATCCACCCAGCACAGCTCCTGAGGAAACAAGGAGATAGTCAACATATTTATTTTATTACTTTAAATTTAAGCTTTTGAGAAATGTGCATGCCTGTCGCCCCAGCACTCCAGAGGCTGAGTCGGGAGGGTCTTAAATTGAAGGCCAGCCTGGGCTACACAGTGAGACCAACATTGCCTGTCATTTAGTCTCATAATTTTCAGACAGCTAGTTGTTCCCATTCTAAATTCTTTTTTTTTTTTTTTTTGTAATATGGCTAAATAATTTAACTAAATTTCCAAAATTAGTTAAAAGATACAATCACAATAGTGATTATTTCAGTAAAGGAATGGCCAAAGTATCTACCAAAATGAAAACCAAGTAAAGAAGCACAATTGGGAAATTATGTAAAAAAAAAAAATCATAAAATTAGAAAACAGGAAATTAGAACTGTTACTCAGTCTTGGTTTAAGGACCTGCTTTTTGTTAATTTTCCTGTTTTTGCCTTAAGGGTATTTTCTTTTTTTTTTTTTTTTGTCTTTTTGAGACAGGGTCTCACTGTGCAGTTCAGGCTGGCCTTAAGCTCACTTTGTAGCTCAGACTGGTCTCGAACTCACAACAATCCTCCTGCCTCAGCCTCCCAAGTGCTGGGATTACAGGCCTGCGCCACCACGCCCGACTTGCCTTAAGGGTATTAATTCCAGGGCCTTACACTGAGCTCCACTCCCAAACCTGTTTAGTTTAGGTTTTTGAGGCAGGGTCTTGCTAAATCATCCTCCTGCCTCCGCCTCCTTTAGTTCTGGGACTCTAGGTCCCACTGATTCTGGCTAAGGACTCTTAAATTTCACCTTGTGAGATGTATGGTGATTTTTCTGTATCAATTGATTTTTGTGGTACTGGGGTTTGAACCCAGGACCTGCACACTAAACTATATCTCCAACCGCTTTTTTGATTTTGCATAGGGTCTTGCTGAATTGCTAAATTGCCCTGGCTTGGTTGGAATTTGCAACCCTCCTGCCTCAGCTTCTTTGAGCTCTGGGATTGCAGGCGCATGCCGCCACACTGGCTGACGCTGTAACATTTGTGCCTCAGTAGCAGAACAACCTCCATGCTGCGTTCGTTGCTCTTCACATCCCAGCTCTGTACTCTAACCCTTGGAATGCCACGGGTCAGCGGGTGGGACGGAGGCCACGTGGGGCCTCGCGGGTCAGCGGGTGGGGCGGAGGCCACGTGGGGCCTCGCGGGTCAGCGGGTGGGGCGGAGGCCACGTGGGGCCTCAGGTCCGCACAAGCCCGGGTCCTGTACTTGTCCCCATTCTGCCCAGGGCTGGGACTCTTGGGGGGGATTTTGCTGGCTGTGAACCAAGCCTCTCAACTTACTGAAGTGTTCCGTGAGTTACTGAGAGAGATAGAGCTTTGAAGCAGCCTAATACACCGCATGCCAGTTTTCAGGATCATGAACATTTCTGAACCTAATTGAGGAGGGTTGGACTGGACACGTCGGTTCATTTGCAGAGTCCTCTTGGGGCAGGACTCGGGAGGACCAACCTTCTCCTGGGCAGGGGAAAAGAGAGGAGCTTAGCAAGGAGAAAATGCCCTTTAGAGCGCTGGCGGGGGACGCCGCCCTGTGGGGGGAATGGAGGAGGCATGACTGGGGCGCATGTGTTTTGAAAGGAAAAGGCGCCAGCCCCGTGCTCTCTGCACGGTTAGCTTTCTGCAGTCAGCGGGCAGGGTGGAGGGAATCAGGCTCAGCCCGGGCGGGGCACTTTACTCAGCGTGTGAGCATGGCTTACTTATCCCAGTGGGCCTCAGGGTCCTTCTATGAAAGACAGGGTGTATTTGTCAGCTGGACAAAACTCCTGACACCACAGCTAACAGGAAAAGCTCAGTTTGACTCATGGTTTTGGAGAATGCAGTCCAGAGAACTCCAACACAGGAAGATGACGGCAAGCTGTCGTAATTTGCACGTAGGTGTACCCCCAGAGCCTCACACAGTCATGGGTGGACTTCTAGAGTTTGTGATTAACTCATGATCTTACTGGGATTACCCGTGTGAGTGCAGCTCACACGCCCAGACTAGGGCGGATAGCCTAAATGCAACTTAAGACCTGCTCTCTGTAGCCATGTTGCTGCTACTCCTCAGTTTTCCTCCTTTGCTGTTTGCTGCTGCCATGAAAGGCTGCTCTCTGCCCTGTGCCTCCCTGCCTTGGAGCCAGCCAGCTGGGTATGGACTGAAGCCCCCAGTAACTGAGCTAAATAAACCTTTCTCTCCTTCATTTTGGGTGTTGAGTATTTGCCCCAGCAATGAGAAAAGAATAACTGAGACAGAATTTGATACCAGAGAAGTGGGACCATTGCTGTGGCTAAATCTGACCATGTGGATTACAAGTTTTGGGAGTGGCTTAGGAGAAGAGATAGAAAAGGTTTGGAGAGGTTGCCTGCAAGCTGAGCTCCGGAACAACTCCGGCTGTTCATGGGAGAGTACGGTCAGAGCTCAGAAGACCAAAAGGCTGATAGAAGCCTGCCTGTATTGACCAGGCTGGGGAGGTTTCTGCTGGGAAGGACTGCATTGGTTGTTGGATTCCAGATCATTTGTGTTTTGACTTGGCAGAAAAGCTGTCTGCATTTTGCTCATGTCCAGAGACTTTGCCTGAGACTGAGATTAAGCATTGACTGATTAATCTTTCCAAAGATACTTAAAAACAGCCAAAATTGAGGCAGTAGCATGGCTGTTATTGGGGGCTTTTAGCTAGATTTATATTGGGAATCAAGAGCAAAGAGCCCAGCCTAATGATTTAAAATGTTGTGAATTTGTCTAGAGAAGAAGCGCCAATATAGCTGTGCACTGCAAAGACAGAGCTGAGAGGATCTCCACTGCTGGAAAGGAACCAGAGAATAGAAAAGATGTCCTGAGGGAATCAAGGGGTGGAACAGGTCTCCATCCTTTGTGGCCTCAGAATTGCAAGGATGAGGGATTTGGCCTTGAGAAGAAAGCTGCAAATGCCATGTTTCAGAGTGGCGGCAGTGGCCACAGCAGGTTCCAGAATGACACCAGCATAGAGAATTTGTTTCTGGGAATCAGGGTCAGAGTGTTCAGCAAATCAGGCACTTGACCCTATAGCCAAGAGAGAAGAAAGCTGACTACTGCTCCAGCTGGCAGCAGACCGTGGTATCATCCATGTGGCCCCGAATATGGGAGGCGCATTCAGAATGCAGGAGCTCTGAGGTTAAAAAGGCTTCCACCTAGATTTCAGAAGAAGGCCTAGGAGGCCAGGCAGTGTGCCCTTGAGAGGGCAGTGTGTGAAGCTGTGAGTGAGAAGCCTATCAGTGGAAACCCCAGAAGTCTGGAAAAGCCAAGGACGGGGATCATCTAAGGGAAACTGCAAAGATGGAGCAAAGCTAACCTAAGAGAGAAGCCCCGGGAACTACCACCAAGTCTGCCATAGGGGCGGAGCCACATGGAGCTCACAATTTACCATGGATTGCTTCGAATGTTCCACATGTAACTATAAGATTTAATGTTTGCCCTGCTGGATTCTGGGCTTGCTTTGATCTCAATACTTGGTATCCTGCTGTGTGTACCTTTTGGAATGATGTTTATCTTATACCTTTGAATGTCGGAAGTGTTCAACTTTTCATTTGTACAGAGGCTTACAGCTAAGACTTTGCCTTGGATGTTGGAGGAGACTTGGGACTTGGACATTGCTAAATTTGCTTTTTAGCAATGTTGAAACTGTTGGGACTTTGACAAGTCTTAGAAATGGACTAACATGCCTTATGCATGAAGGGATGTGCATGAGTCTGTGGGGGTCCAGGGATGGAAAGTTATGGTTTGTGTGTAGTTGTCCCCACAGAGCCTCATGCAGTCATGCGGCAGCTTCTGGTGTTTGCGATTAGCTTGTGATCTACTGGGATTATGGGTGTGGGTGGATAATCTGAACACAGTCTTAGGGAGCCAGACTTGGTCTCTGTAGCCATTGTTGCTGCCTCTCCTTCATTTTGCTCTCTTGCTCTTTGCTGCTGCCATGAATGGATGCTGTCTGCCCTGTGCCTCTCTGCCTTGGAGCCAGCCAAGTATGGACTGAAACCTCCAGTAACTGAGCTAAATAAACCTTTCTTTCCTTCATTTTGAGTGTCAGGTATTTGTCCCAACAGTGAAAGAAGAGTAACTGAGAGATAGGGAGTGTGGAGAATTCAGTTCATGCCTCCAAGGAAGAACAATATGGCAGACAAGCATGGAGAATTCAGCCCACAGGTGACACCAAGGGAGGAGGAGCAAGGTGCACAAATCAGTCCACTGCTGACTTCAGGCCAGAGCATCATGGTGGAAGGGCATGGAGCATTTGGCTCATAGTTGGCTGTGAGACAGGAACTTCATGGAATAAAGGCATGGAGGGTTCAGTCCATAGTCAGCTGGCTCCAGAGCAGCAACATCACGGTGCAATAATGTGGAGGAGCAAAACTTCTTTTTTCTTTGCAGCCAAGAAACAGAGAAGGGAAACAGTGCAAAAAGGAGAGAAGAACTTGATACAATCCCCTAAATTGTGCCTCCATGCCTTATGCAGCCACACTTAGGAATGTGCTTTGCCGATCCTACCTCACTCCCAAGCCAACCTAGTAGACAATTAAGCTTCCCCGTCATGTGGAGATAAAGGAGCACCCATATCATAGGCTTTTGGTGAGGATAAATGCTATTCAAAATGTTTAGGACAGGGGCCGGGGAGATGGCTCAGTGTAATAAGCACTTCCCTGGCAAGTGCAAGTTCATCCCCTGGTTCTGCCAAAAAAAAAAAATAAAAGGCAGCCCGAGCCAGCCAAAAAAATGTTTAGGACAATACCTGGTTGCAGGAAGGAAGGGTCTATGCACATGTTCTGTTTCCTTCCTGCTCTCTTAGCCTTGAGCCATGAGCAGTCAGTATGGAGCAGTGCATTTTGCAGCACAGGCCATCCAGGGGGAAATTCAGGCCTTGCACCAGGTCTTTCCCTCACTTTCCCCAGATACCAGTACTTGTCACTCCTGTCCACTTCTGGCAGTCTCCTTTCCAGTCTGACACTTGGACCTGCCTCTTTCCTCCTCTCAAAGTCCTGATGCAGTACTAAGCTTCTTGAGATGCAGTCCAGCCTTCTGGTCCATAGCCAGTCCCATCACTGGTTGATGTTGCCCTGTGTCAAATGCTTCACATTTCTCCTACTTCTAGACAAATGGTGAATATCGCACTTCCGGGCTGCCTAGAGATTGGCCAGCACAAATGACTGGTGTGGGCCAATCAATTGTGAGCAGAGGGAGCACGTGGTTTAGGGATTTGTTTTCTCTCTTTCCACAACAAATGGGCAACAGTCTAGAGCAGATGTCCAAAAACTTCCCGTAAGTGTGTTCTACTTTCTAGCCCATGTGGTCTGCTCTTGCTGTATGAGAAGAATCGTAGACTGTACCCAACCAAGTGATCAGAAGTGTATTCCAATACAATTTCTGTTTCAGAAACAACATAAGAAGCAGATACGATTTAGCTCACAGGCTAAAGTTTGCAGACCAGGATTCTAGACCAGGGAGGCAGTAGAACTCTCCAGGGTAGAAAATGCCCTGTGCTGTGTGCTACAGAATATGGGGCCCAACGAACAGCCTCATGTGGCCAGTGGCTAGCACACTGGACATTCCGGGTGGTTGCTGCTCTATTGGGCAGGGGCCTGGAATGAAGATGACATGGACAGTTACTGCTGACCACAGTGGGCGTGCTATCCAATTCTTGGTGCTATAGCTGAGATCTGGAGATGTTTGTTACCATGGTAAGATATAAAATATCCTGACTCCTCATCCTATCGTTCCATGTACATCCGATCCTCTGCTCATGCTGTTTACCCAGAATTCCCTTTCCTATCCTTTATTTCACTGGCAAATATTGCCTCACTGTTTAAAAGTTCAGCTTCAGTGAGTGAGACCGCCCGGGCTGCTGGATCCTGAACAGACACAGAGTGCAGGCCCAGCATGGAACCCTTGAGCCGAATTCTCTGCAAAGAGGCTAGAGGCAAGACCCACCCAGCTGATTCAGGAGCAGAACATCTTGCCAGAGTGACACAAACGGTTCACCTGCAAGGCTGCAGCAGGAAGAAGGGGAGCACAGCAGCCAGACCCAAGCCACACCCACCTGGAGGAGTCTGAATTCCTAGATCCAGACCTGGTGCTAAGGTAATAACTCTATCTAAGCTTGCACCAAAGGCCAAAAGTCAGTGGTACACAAAATGACAAAGAGAAGGAACAAAAAGCAGTTTCAGGCCCCAAGTCCACCCAGTACAAATGCAGAAGACCCTAGCATAGAGGAAATTGGAAAACACACCTGAAATCTCTAAAATAATAGCTTTGGAAGTAAAGAAACAGCTGCAGAAAGATATAGAAGAGATCAAAACAGAAATAATTTCTGAAGTAAAAAAAAATAGTGAAGCCAGGCATGGTGGTGCATGCCTGTAATCCCAGCACTCGGGAGTCTGAGGCAGGAGGATTGTTGTGAGTTCAAGACCAGCTTGAGCTACAAGGTGAGCTTAAGGCCAGCCTGTACTGCAGAGTGAGACCCTGTCTCAAAAAAGACTAAATAAATAAATAAATAAATAAATAAATAAATAGTAGTGATAACTATAATCAAAGAAGTACTAAGTGCTTCTAAAGAATACACTGATAAAAAAAATAGAGCAGAATATAAAAATGATAGAAACCCTGAATAAGCAATACAGAAAAGAAACAGAATGTATGAACCAGATTCAAAGTAACACATAGGAAATTAAAACCTCAATCACAAGCTGGCAAATCCGTTTGAGTGAACAATGTGAGACTAATAGGTATCAGTGAAAAGGAAGGAGTCACTACAAATGATATAAAAAGAATATAGGCAGAAGTAATAGCAGAAAACTTCCCAAATATGGGGCAACAATCTGACATCCAGGCAACTGAAGCATATAGAACTCCAAAGAACATCAACCCAATTAAAACCACTCCCAGACATATAATAATCAAGATCTCAGAAACTCAGCACAAGAACAGTATACTAAAAGCCACTAAAGAAAAGAAACAGATCACATTCAAAGGAAAACCCATCAGAATAACAACAGATTTCTCTTCACAGACCATCAAGTCAAGAAGAAGATGGAGTTAAAGTATTTCAAGTCTTGCAAGAAAACAAATTCCAACCCAGACTAATATACCCTGCAAAACTCTCTTTCAAGTATAATGGAGAAGTAAAATACTTCCATGACAAAGAACAACTACAGAATTTCATGATGACAAAGCCAAGCCTACACAGACTACTAAAGCATGTTCTAGAGAGGGAACAAAATGATTACAACCCCATGAACAGGAATTAAAGATCCCACCAAATAGCGCAAACAAACACAGGAGAATAAGAGGTATACAATAGTAGTCTTTCAGTTATTCTTTTGTATATAGCAGCAAAACATTTCCATCAGCACACTCTACAAACGGACTTCTCTTGCACCCTATGGGTCATGATTCCATATGGGTCTACAGGGTGGATTTCAAGGAAATAGCTGTAGCTCAGTCCCACAAGCGACCCCTGGCCGCCAGTAAGTGCCATGGTCGTTAACCATGTCCACAGTACACTAGAACTTTGTGCGGTATCCTGTCCCCAAACTGTCGGAAGTGATGGTCAGTTATTTGTCATTCCGGTATTTATCTCATGTTTTTTTCTTAGCACTTCTTAACTATCATGAAAACTTTTTCTTCTTTCAATTATTTTGAAACATTTAATTTTTAATTAATTAGTGTTTAATTTTCTGAATATTGCTTAATCTTAATTTTTGTTTTAAGATTATACTATATCTTTGAAGTACAATTTATCTAAAAGACATTGTATGATACCTTCTCCTAGTATTAGAAACTTTAAAAAATATATTTCTATTTTCTGTTGACATCATATTACTTCTCCCTGTCTTTTATACACACACACACACACACACACACACACACACACACACACACATTTGAAAAACTATGTATGTGTATAACCCGAAAAAAAAAAGATTGGTACTGTTTCATAGAAATCTTCAATGACCTTTTAAATAAGGGTTCATCTAATATATTTTATTTTATTTTTATTTTTATTTTTTGGTGGAAGTGGGGATTGAACTCAGACCCTTGCGCTTGCCAGAGAAGCACTTATTCTACTGAGCCATCTCCCCAGCCCCATCTAATATATTTTATATAGTCCTGCAAAACTATCACTTTGAGAGCTCTTTATTGTTCATCCAGGAGCATATTGCAACTTCTCTTGCCTTTTGAATTATGCTCTTTGTTATTTCCTATATGCTATGTCTGGAGGTATTAAAATATTTCAAGTTTGTATAACTCAAAAATATTTTACTTTTAGTTTAGGGGACTTGACTGACCTCGTCAGATACAAAAGCTACATTTTTTGATATATATGTCTTGCTTATCTCAGTCTTAACCATCCAGCAGAAAAGTATAGAAATGAGGTATATAAAGCAGGGCCATAATAATAAGTTGAGCTGTAAATGACTATAGTCAACAACTTCTTCACATAACTCACTATTATTGTGTACTGATGGACTGTGTTTGATTGTGTCGCCAAGTTCAGGCACCTATAATGGTTTAATGACAATGGAGTGCCCATCTTTGACAGGTCTAGACAAAAAAAGGGGGATACAAAGGAAGAACCATGATGTATAAACATGGTTTATACTGTATAAACAGTACAGTTAGGATAAATATGCAGTACTTCTGCATAATTCTATGAGAGGCATGATTTGCTCTGATAGTGGTTGGACAGGATATTATGTCGGCTTCTAGTACTATGGGCAGACACTGGGGAGATAACAAGGTAGAAAGAATTAATTATTGAAACTGCTACAATTCAAGTTAAAAAAAATAAGTATTCAGCTACATTCTCTTAATTCATTGATTAGAGACGTCTGTTTTAATAGTGTCTATAAGTAGAATATCATGTATGCACCTTGGACAATACCAAACTTATGAAAACAATTTGCAATGTAATAATTATTGAATCTATCCTGTCAATTTGATTTGAAACTGTCTTATTGCTATTTTTTCTTCAATTAAAAAAAAAGTAAGTTGAACTAAATTCAGAAGCTTTAAATCTTTAAATATTTATTGCCTAATCCTTTCTACTTTGAGAATTCTAATTATATGAATATTTAAAAAAAAGGAGAGTGCGGGGTGGCAGCGGGTGGTGAAGCGGTCGAGCAGAGGCGAAGTCGGCCGGCACTCAGCGGCAGGCAAAGCTGGGAGGACAGCGGCAGGGCCAAGGCCAAGGCCGTGTCCCGCTCACAGAGAGCTGGGCGCATGTCCTGCGGGCCGCATCCTCCGACGTCTGAAGACGCGCACTACCAGCCGCGGACGAGTGGGAGCCGCTGCCGCCGACGACAGCGCTGCGGCCCTGGAGTACCTCACCGCCGAGGAGCTGGAGCTGGCAGGGACGCATCGGAGGATCGCAAAGTCAAGCGCGTCACTCCACGCCACCTGCAGCTCGCCATCCGCGGAGGGGAAGAGTTGGATTCCCTCGTCAAGGAGACTATCGTTGGCGCTGGTGGGATTCCTCACATCCACACAGGAAAGAAGGGACCGCAGAAAACCGCTTAGGGCTGTCACCCACCCTCCACTGCCCCGTCCTTGTACTGTTACCTGGACAGGAGACAGCAGTGGAGACACATGACATTTTTAAAAGCAGTTAAAGGAAATGCATAGACAATGCTGTAGACATAAACAAACGTCAGTCTGTTCTTAGACACCGAGTTTGATAAAGTACTTTTCATGTGGTTGTATGGTGATTGCCTAGGTTTCTCCCATGTGTTTTATACAAAAATAGAGTTGATAAACCAGTTTAAAAAAAAAAAAAAAGCCGGGCGTGGTGGCGCATG
>PVKA01007638.1:52888-70647 GCA_004027165.1 Ctenomys sociabilis | reverse complement strand
CTAGGCTGTTCTCACCGTCTCTGCTATGCTGGACGCCCTGCCTGCCTTTATACAGAGAAGAGTGGGTGGGAGCTTCCAGAGAAGTTTTAGGGCTTGTAGGGTCAAAATCAATTCATTATGAAGAGAGAATCTTG
This sequence comes from Ctenomys sociabilis, assembly GCA_004027165.1. NCBI lineage: Eukaryota > Metazoa > Chordata > Mammalia > Rodentia > Ctenomyidae > Ctenomys > Ctenomys sociabilis. The sequence goes on along the minus strand of PVKA01007638.1, from coordinate 70,513 downwards.
AACTCTGAGCACATTCTAGCTCTTAGAAAGACAGAAGTGAGGTCAACTGATGGGTGGGACTTGGCCCCTGTCCTGTCCATCGCGGGATGCAGAGCAGAGGGCAAGGGAATATGCAGTTATGAAATGCAACCAACTTTCTGATGCAGGATGAAGGAGAAAAGAGCCTGGAGGGATAGAGGAACATACTACTTAGAGCACATTTGGTCTTTGTGAATATCTGATGTCTTTCTGGGTTTTGGAGGCCAGGAAGGAAGCCTAAAACTTCTGCTAAGATCCTAACCACAGGGAGAGATTGCTCAGCAGCTCTGAAGTCTGATGGGTCTCTGATTTAGAAAGCATAGCACAGGAGAACCTTGGCTCTATGACCTAATCAATTGATCACGGTATTTCATTTCACATATTTATTTATTTACTTTTGATGTCACTTATATGCAAATATTTTTTATTATTTTTTTTAAATTAAATTTCTTTTTCATTTTAATGAGTAAAAAGATAAAATAGCAATGAAACAGTCTCAAAATAGGCTAGTAAGACAGTTACAATAATTAATATATTGCATGTTGTTGTCTTCATAGTAGTTATTGAGAGAACAAGATGTAGACATATTTTGTCTGAACAATATTAGTGCAAACCTTCCTTCTCAATGAACTAAGAGAAAGTATATCTATCTTAACTCTTTTGTGAATACATTTATATTTTTTCACAGCAAAATGGTATTTTATTCATAGCTTTCTATTTATTTTGAACGCATTTAGTTGTTACAGGGTCTTACAATGCAGCTCAGACTCACAGCGATCTTCTTGCTTTCAGCCTCCCCACGCTGGGGTTACAGGCATGCACCCCCACACCCAGACTCTGGCCAGCTCAGCCCACCCTGGGTGGGGGCTGGCATGGCGGGTGGTGCTAGGGATCAAACCTTGGTCCCTGTTCTTTCCTAAGCTTGCCTAAGTAGATGCTTTTTTCTGCTGAGCTATCTCTCGGGCCCTGAGCATGGTATTTTAGCCCCACTGATCTTGAATTCTTGAACACTTTAAAACTTTGACTAGCTGCTAAAGTCCTTTTGTAAATGCAAATGAAGCAAGCTCCTAGGCAATAATACTGGAGTGGAGTGAACCAGTTTGCAGAACAATGCTGCCTCTTGTGTCTATACCATAAGAAGCCAAGAATTTAAGGATACATTTGAAAAAAGCAAGCCTTCTAATTTACCTTCTTTCTTTTTCTTTTTAATGTATTTATTACAAGATCTACAGGGTCTTACTGTATAGATTGGACTCCTAGTGATTCTCCTGTTTTCAGCCTCCCAGGCACTGGGATTACAGGTATGTGATACCACTCCCAGTCTCAATCGCCTTCTCAGTGTGCCCTGGGGGTGGGGCCACCATGGCTTGTGCTGCTGGGAGTTGAACCCTGGTCCCTCTGCTCTGCCTAAGCAGGTACTTTAATTCACTGAGCTATCTGACCAGCCCTTCTAATTTATCTTCACCCCTTACAGAAATATTATAGATGTGGTGTTTGATGACTTAAAAACATCAGACAAACAAGTAGCATATCCCCCTTGGAAAGGGTAGAAGGAGAGGCTACATCTTTAATGTCTGTTATGGCCCTGTACTCTACTGTGGAGGTGCTTCTTAGCTGTTACTTGGCCTTTACTGAATATGCTTATATCAAATTGATTGACTGGTAAGGACTTGCATTGGGCTAGTAGATCACTTTACTGTGATTGACTGGTAATGTCTGTCATGAGCACAGGATTCGAGAACAGCCCTGCTGGTTTACAAAGTCTCTGTATACCTATCTAGAATACCTGGCCTGCAAAAAATAAAACAACAACAACAACAAAAAAAACACCTAGTCTTCACTGGTCTTCGATGTGTGTTTTCAGATGAGAAAGTCTAGAAGGGAAGCTGGATCCAGAATGCCTGAGTTGGGATAATCGCCCTGTTCTTGATAAGTTCAATGCCATTGACAATATCCTGAGTCACATCCTACTGGATTAGGATAGAGGTGACAATCCTATTCACCTTAGGGAACTGTCATGTGAATTAAATGGGTTGATATATGTTCATCTCAGAAGAGTGACTGCATGTCTGTAATTATGCTAGACAACTAGGAGTTAATAGCTTTTGTTATTAAGAGTTTGTGGGCAAGGGGATGCTAAAAAGAGGCCAAAAGTCAGGGAAGATGATTTTTTCCATCCACTCTTCCAATTTTTTCACTATTTCCAAGTAAATACAGTTCTTGACCTCCAGTTATGCCTAAGTTCTGCAAGTCAGGGTTGGAAGTGCTTAGAAATTATGTCAAAACAAAATATTTGGAACATTCCTGACCTCCGAGGTAGGAATGATGCTGGTAAAGGATCATGTACCTCAGCAAGAATAATTCCACTCCTTAATTGAGAGATTACAAGGCCTTATCAACAAGTGACTTTCTGGGTTTTTGTTTGGTTGCTTTGTTTTCCTCCATGAGCTTTGGATTTCTATGTGGTCTTCAGAATCCTCAGTGGGATTAAATAATAGAAATCTTGAGCTTTTCAATTCAGCAGCTGCTCAATCCAGCTGCCTGGCTGCCTCTAGCAAGTGGAACAAGGATACTGGCTTGCTTTCCTCCTGCCTTCCCTAGAGACTTCTCATCCAGTAATGACCAAAACTGAATCCACCACTTGCTTGTGCCCTGCGGCCTGGTCATTGAGGATGCCCTGGTCAGGAAAAGCCCTGAGATAGGTGAAGGCAGTGGGTCCACCCCTTAGAAAATAAATATTGGCTTCAGCGTTTCCAAGGAATGGTGAACGATGAATGGGAAAGGATCCTAGCAATCAGGGACTCTCACTTTGCTTTTCTTACACTGGATTTTCTTTGCTATGGCAAGGTCATTCACAGGCTTGGAAGAGACAGGCATTTATTTTATTCTAATTCTCTTTAAAAAAAAAAAAAGGAATATAAAGCTGAGGCTTATTGTAACTATAAACCCATATTCACTACTTGGTGCTGGAAAGTCAGTAATTTGGGGACAAGTTGTTGGGTCAAGAAAAATCACTGATTTGGAAGGCTAAAAACAAGGGAAGCTGCCACCAACAAAGGTTATCTTGCTTAGGATTTGCAGCTCAAGACTTAGAGGCACTCTGTCGGGGAGGCACTCAGATAGGCAGGCCATCAGAGGAGCTCCAGATTCCAGGGTAATCACAAATTTTGTATAGTCTTCTTTTCTGATTCACAGGATGCGGTTCTGTGTCAATTACTGGACCTTCCAATTTCTATCTCATGACTCAGGCCTCTTTGAATTCCTTTCCCCAGGAATTCTTAATTAAATAACAGGCTAGTTTTCCTCAGAAGACTGGGGGGGGGGGAGGATATCACTCACTGGGAAAGTTTCCAACCCTTTAGGTGACTTTAGGAAGCGCTGTCTACAGCCAAGCTATGGAGGCTAATAATGTATTGCCCAATATGTGGCTTCTACATTTAGTCATTTTTAAAAGCTGACTCAGAGCAAGTGAAGGTTTATTTAACTTTTCCTCATTCGTAGCTTGAAGATCAATGACTGGATCCTAAAGACTGCTCTGTGGTCCAGTCAGTCCTGATCCTGGAACCCATGTCTTTTAACTCCTTGTATATAAAACCTTTACTGATATATATATATATATATATATATATATATATATATATATATACCAGTATATATATATATATATATGTTGTATATATTGCTATACCAGGCATCAAACATAGGACTTTGCATTTGCTGGGCAGGGGCTTAAACCACTGAGCTATATTCCCCAGCCAAAACCTTTACTGCATTATGAATTTTGCCTGTTTTCCTTTTTATAAAGCAGGGCTCAGTAAGTTCCAGCTCCTCTCCACAAGGGTCACAGAAACCCTATCTACAGTTTCTTGTCACTTTTGGAGGACAATTGTCCCAAATTAGTATAATCCTTCTAACAATGTGGTCATCAAATAGCAAGCTGTCAGTCTGCCACCTGTGCAAGTCACTATAGCTTCTTTTTATTTTGTGGGTTGGGTTAGTTAATCCTTGTAAGCAACCCAGGAAAAAGGGATCATAGTTAACTCCATTTTAGTATTTTTACATTTTTATTGGTTCACATTTAGTCACACAGATTAGTGAGTTTCATTTTAGCCTATTTGTACATGTATGTAACACACTTTGATCATACCTATCTATTATTTCCCTCTCCTCTTATCCTCTTCTTTCCCCTTTAATAGTTTCCTTTAATTGAGTCTATTTTAGTTACTTTGTGTGACAGGGTCTTTCTGTTTAAGCCAGAATGGTCTTGAATGCACTATGTAGTCGAGGCTGACCTTGAATTCATGGTGATCTTCCTGCCTCGGCCTCCTGAGAACAAGAGCTCAGTCCTGTACATCCACACCTGGCTTACTTAAGTCTATTTTTAAAAAAACTGGAGAACATAGGCAGATAAATTAAACATATTCTTCTCTAAAATCCTTTATGAAAAAGAGACCTGCTTCCCAGAGTTACCTGGAAGAAACCTAAAGTATTTTTATTTTTAATTTGAAATACTGATAACTGTTAGACAATCTCAGAATTGCTTTGGAGTGATTGTGCCTCTTCTTCTTCTTTTTTCTTTTACAAAGGTAAAAAGCCAAGACACACAATAATGAAGCTATCTTCATGGGCCCATGCATCAGGGGCATGTTGGCCTAAATTTTTACATTAACAGCAACAATCCCAGTAAGTTTACTAGAACACATTTCCATTTCGGGTTATATGACAGCCAGGTGGGGGAAACGGCTTGCTACAATGCTGTCTTCTGAAGAATAACTCAAAGACAGGTTGAGTGTAAGCTTTGACAGTGGCCTCCAAGTTCAGTGGGCACAGAGATATTTTGAAGAACTAGGAATGGATACAGCTTGCGCAACCACTGCCTGCCATTGACCTCAACTCCTCAGAGGACTCAAGTGGGATTGCCCATTGGAACAGGAAATGAAAAGAAATGTGCTGGTATTTGCTGAGGGCTAAGGGTTTGTCCCAGTCTGTCCTTTGCTTGCATCTGTGTAGAAAACACAATTAGTCTATCCCTAAGAGATAGACCAATTAGCCATTACTCAATCCTGTATATAGAGGGTCTTTCCATGACAAATTACATCATCTTTTATGTACAGATCCTTTCTGTTCTGCCATATCAAGCACAGCTCTTAAAGTTTCCAGGGGAAAGGATAGTAGGAGGATGGAGAAATCAAGAGAAGAAGGCTTGTGGTGCTTCACATTCTGGGAGCTGGAGCAGCTTGTTCCTGTGGCCCACCTAGGGCACTCTTCATTCTCAGAACTAGCCTTGCTCCAGCCCCTCCCATGTGATCTAGCTCCAGCATCAGCTACTGCCTACGTCATTCCATGAAGCTCTGGGCCCACCTTGTCCAGGCACCAGGGGACTAAAAAGATATCTTATATAAAGAACATACATAAAGTTCTAAAAGGAGAATATCCTAGAAATTACTGCCATCACTCATGGAGGAGAGGGTCGTAAACACATGGCCAATGCCTTGGAGAATTCCTACAACCCTTCAGGCAGCTATAAAAATTGTCCTTCCTTGGTTTAGCTTGATTCTGGTCTGTCCTTATGTACTTTTTGTTGTTGTTGTTGGCAGAACTGGGGATTGAACTTAGGCCCTTACACTTGCCACGGAAGCACTTATTCTACTGAACCATCTCCCTGGCCCCCCCTTATGTACTTTTGATTGCCCTGACACAACCTTCCCTTTGACCACCTCTGAAGTGTGTGAAAGGGAGAAACCTGATTTTCTTACAACCTTTGTGGGCCACTTGATGTACTGTGAGACTTGAGGTTTGTTTACATTCTGAATTGTCAGTAGCTCTATGTACCATGTATGTATGTATGTATGTATCTGTCTGTCTCTCTGTCCATCTGTCCATCCTTCCATATGTCCATCCATCCATCTATCCATCCATCCATCCATCCATCCATCCATCCATCCATCCATCCTCACTGTAGATTCCATTGATAATGTTGTGTTGTTTCCTTAATACCTTTAAGAGGTGTCTCATCTCTTTGTATCCAATCAGTTCTGTATGCCACTGTCCAAATTTCCTGATATTTTGCCTCAACAACAAGAAGAATAACTAAGACAACAGGGGAATTTAATGAGGCTTGCAGTGATGACCAGCTGCTACTTAATAATGACAGTCTCCTAAGGGAAAGGCCAGCATATACATTTGCCCAGTATAACATGGATCAGTTCACACCTGTGCAGATGAAGGATGTGAAGATCGAATTTTAATTTCAGAGCAAGCTGTCCCAGGTAACAGCAGATTTTCAGATCCAAGATAAAAAATTTCCTCTATGTTTGACCACTAAAAGACAGGAGCAGATAATCTTCAGCCAGAGGAAGAAATTGAAGGTTTGATGCTTGGAGAGAATCCCACGATTGTACTTTGAGAGCCTATTTGAAGCAGCATTATTCTAACAGCTTCTGTACTGTTTAGCTACTGTACTGTTAGGCTATTGCTGTATGTATTGAAAGCTACCTGTCTCAGCCTAAAAACTTCTGGTATGATTGTCAGAGATAGGCGTAGACATTCACCAGCACACCACCTACAGCTCAGGTGATTGCAGTGCTCGAGTCAAGTTTTCTAAGTTTTCTAATATTGTCTTGGAAAAGGCAATATTCAGTTGTTAGTCATAAAGGTGTGAAAGATTCAATAGCTGCTTCAAATGATGTTCAAATTACTGAGGAGTTAACTAAAATCAAAGAATGTAGAATACAAGGAATCAGACAGCAATTAGTGAAAACTATCAATGTCAGACACCACATCCAAGGGCTTAAGCCAGCCACGTTCGGTTACTGGCACTAGAATCATCTGGAACAAGTCTGGTAAAGAAATGCAGAATGTTTAAAGAAGGAGTGTGGGATTCTTCACTATGTGGAAAGAAAAGGATTTAACATGTGGTCATCTGACAAACAATTGACTTATAAACAAAATCATTAAATTCCGTTAGCTTGAAAGCTAAGCTTTCAAGCTTAGCTTCTCCGGCTTCAGGGGTTGCTGAATCTGCAGCACTGTCTTGAGTGGCTTATGTCTTTTGACTACAGGGTCCTGTTTTCACTCTAACTATTTGTAAATCTTTTTCTGTTTAATTCTGTTATGTTTATACATAAGAGGAGGAGGGAAAAGACAAGCTAACTTGGAATTGTTTACTGTTGAGACAATTTTTCTAGCCACAAAGTGATCATTCTGTTTCGACAGTATGTTTATCACTGTTCCACTGCTACGCTCCAAAGCACTTCTGGTACGTTCGTGGTTTTCCTGATCCAGCAACAGCTAAGGCACATATGCTACAAATTGTAGCTAAATAGGTAGCACAGTCATCCTTTTCCCGCTGATTGCTTTAGTAATGGCTTATAATGTGTCATAATTGGTTTTCAAAGCTTTGGAGTTGAGCTTTGCGGGTCCAGTTGGCAGCGGGAGAAGAAAGTGTCCTTTCAATTCCATGATAACAGACCTTATTTTTTTTAATAGGAATTTTTATTCTTGCAGGGTCTCACTCCATAGCTTGGACTCATGGTGATCCTCCTGTTTTCAGTCTCCACAGCCCGAGAATTATAGGTGTGGGCCACCGCACCTGGACTCTGGTGGGCTCAGCCCAGCCTGGGGGTGGCGCTGGCACAGCATGTGGTGCTGGAGATAGAACCGCAGCCTCTGGGCCTGCCTAAGCGTGCCTACACACGTGCTTTAGCCCTATAATAGGCTTTGTAGTGGACCTTGCTTTTAAACTCAGAGATTGGGATTCCATGCTTGGTACATCAATAAGGTTTCTTTAGGTCCCTTATTATCTCCTTTCCCTTCTAGTATCGATGTAGGTAGAGGCACCTGAATTTTAGAAGGATTTTACTCATTTATGTTTTTCTAACCTGTAAGAACTTCTGACACACTCTCAACGTAGTAGAGCCTAAAGCTTGAAAAATGCAGGTGTTGAATTAATAAGGGACATCATGTGCTTTATACTTCGTGGCAGGACTATATGAGTAAAATGAATCACATAGCTCTACAAAGCACAGAAACAAAAATGAACCAAAGTGAAAACCTCCAGGAAGTATCGCTCTGTGGCAACCTGGTAGAGGAAATAATTTTCTTTTAAGAGTATATAAAACTTCTTACCCTTTTCTATGTCTGCCTACCAAGCACTCAAAAATAACTCTAACATAGCAACCTTTCTCAGGTAAATTGACAGGTGTGCCTGTGATTTCAGCAGGCACAGGTGATAGAGCTATGGCGAGAGAACTGGTGGGCCCACTTACAGTGTTTACAGTTCTGTGAATAGGCCCTAAGGAAGGTCAGCCAAAAACAATCCAAGTTCTGTCTTCCTGTCGCCAAATAGATACAGGAATACCAAGAAAGGAAAGAATGTTTATGCCTTAGCTTTGTGTTGGCTCAGTAAGACTGTCATGTAAGACTCTACTTCCAAGTAAAACTGTGTAAGCATTTTTACTTATTTCCAATGAAGTGTGAACTATTTTGTCATTTATTCTATCCATTCATCATGCCACAGACTGTGCATTAGAACCATACCTATTTGGTTCTTCGTTAATTTGAAGAAAGAATAACAGGAAACTCAACGTACATCTCAGTCCTGGTTTTGGCAGAGTGGAGTGCTAGTTTAAAAAAGGTAAGAGGAACACTGAGGGTACAGCTTGGTGGCATAAGTGCCTGTCTGGCAAGCACAAGGTCCCACATTTGATCCTTGATACTGCATGCCATGCAGGCCCTGGGCCCCCCCCCAACATACACACACACTGATCCCAGAACACACCTGCAATGCCTGCACTATGGAGGCTGAGACAGGCGAATCACCATGAGTCTGAACTGTGCAGAAAAATCCTGTACCAAAAAAAAGGAAAAGGTAGGAGGGCACATTCTCCACCTACTAGTCCTGATCAGAATCTTCGTGACGCTACTTACTTATCTGCATGCGTGACTTAAATTTTTTCAAATATTATCTTTTTATTACTGTATATGGTTATGGCACATAGTAAGTACATGCATCTTGTGGGAATGGTACATAGCCATATTGCCTCTTGATGCTTTTACCTCTTTTCTGTTCACCACTCTCCCTGTCATCAGATTCTCTTTCCATCATTCAAAGGAGAAATTCCTTGATTCACTGATTCTCATTGACTTTTAGTCTCAAATCCATTAATTGCTACTCTTATACTTAGAATTTCTTTCCATTAGTTTAATATTTGGGTTGTTATCTGCATAAGACCTTATGATGCCTTGTGAGTTCATTTATTTTGGAATACTCTATTTTTATGTGTATATGTATAGTTATGAACTTGTTTCTTAGAACTTCTTTCCTTATGTTCCTTAGGGTTTCATGTGTTGCATTTCCATTGCCATTTGAGTCTACAACCTTGGTTTCTTTCTTAACCAGAGATTATTCAATGATATATCATCAAATCTCCCTGTGATTGCATAGATTCTGTGGCTTATTTTGATGACAATTTCTAGCTTCACTGCAGTATAAGCTGATAGTATGTAGATGATTATTTAGAATTTTTTTGTAGTTATTTAAGCATTTTTTCAGGCCTAAGAATCAGTCCATTTTGTAAAAAGTTCCATACAGTTTTGACAACAGTAGATATTCTTGAATAAAATTTTCTGCTAAGGGGTATTTCTTCAGTGATGTGGGTATAACACTGATGCTTCTGTTTTGATTTTTTGGAGGAGAGATCTGGCTGATCTAAGTTTAAGAGTCAGTTACTTAAGTCTCCTACTATGATGGCATTCACGTCTATCTTTCAACCCAGCAGTTTTTCCTAAATGGACTTGGATGTGCCAGCATTTGGTGGATATTTGCAATTTTTATCTGTTCCTCTTGATTTTTCCCTTTACAAGTACATAGTGACAGTCTCTCCTGATCAGTTCTGGCTTGAAGTCTGTTGTGTCTTAAGGTTACTCTTGCTTGTATTCAGGTTGTGGTTGAATGGAGAATCATTTTCCCTCCTTTTTCCTTCAATCTACATAAGTTCTCTTCAATGAACTGTGTCTCTTGGAAGCAATATATGATTATATTTTATGTTTTGATTTCAACTATTAGTCTATGTCTTTTGACTGGGGAGTTAAGATCATTAACATTGGGTGTTACTATTATTAGATAGTTACTAAATCTGTCATTGCATTGTTTTTTTTTTTTCCAAACATTGACACTTTGTTTTTTTCCTTTCATTTAACTGCTTCCCCAGCTAGGTTTATACTTCTCTTTCCTTCAATGCTGGTGGCTTCCCTGTTTACATGATTCCCTAAAATATTTTCTATAATGCTTGCTTAATGGTCATGTACTTATTTAAAATTTCTTTCATGAAAAGTATTTTCTTCATCATTTCTCAAGGCTAATTTCACAGGATCAAAAAGTTTGTGTTGACAATGATTTTTTTAAGCACTTGAAAAAATTTGCTCTAAGTTCTCAGGGCCTTTATAGCTTATACTGAGAAATCTAAAGTTATTTTGATGCTTGTCTTTGTAGAATTTTTCTGTAACTGAATTTAATAACCTTTCCCTTTGTTGGATATCTGAAATTTTGATTATGAGGTGTTGTGGAGAGGTTCTTCTCTGTTCATGGCACTTTGGGATTCTATATGACTCCTTTACTTGAATATTGAGTTATTGTTCTAGATTTTGAAAGTTTTTTTTTTTTTAGTATGTAATGATATGGTTTGTGTTTAGACATGCCCTCAAAAAAAGACTCATATGATCATAGGGATTTTTTTTTTATAAGTAGTAGAATCTAGAGTGCATGATGCTGGGATTAAGGTTGAATGATTTGTAAATCAGTCTATTGATTGATTTGGCATAGATTTGGTGAGTGTTATGCTTGGCTTAGTGTGGGTAGTTTGCACACAACATAAGGCACAGAAAGAGTCTTGTCCTCTCCCATGTTGCTTTTTGGTGTCACCAGCCACCATGAACTATCGCCCCTCTCCCATGTACTACCCTCTTATGGAGCCAGCTGATTATGGACTGAAACCTCTACAAATAGTGAGCTAAATAATCCTTCCCTCCTTTAACTTCGGGTACTGGGTACTTTGTCTCATCAACAAGAGAAAAGTACCTAAGATAATCAGCTCATAAATTTTTTATACCTCATGGGTCATCTTCTAATTTCTTTATTCCTAATATTCTGTAGTTTTTTAGTCATGTTGTAGCTTTTGAGTCCAAGTTTCATGGTGCCTTGCATTGTATGGTATAATTGAGTGTTTGATCCTCTTTGTCTTCTATTTTGGACACTGTGTTCTTGTGTTATTCAAGTCTGCTTTCCATTGAATTTTTCATATTTATCTGTGCTTGATTTCTTTCCACATTTTCTAACTCTTCTCCAAATTAGTACTTTGCATCTTATATTGTCGACTCAATTACTTTAATGTTTGTTTCTTCTTTAAGTTGCTGAACATTTTATTGCTAAAATTTTTATGTATCTAATTAAATTTTTTGAGTTTATCTTATGCACTTTAACCATTTGTTTTTTGATGTACTTTTGTTACTGTAATTTCTTGTACTTCAGTGTCAGTGAGATCAGCTTTCTGGTTGTTAGGAGGTTAGAAGGGGGCATTTTGCTGCCTTACTGTTACCACAGTGGGGATCACTTTAATTAGGCCATGTCTCCTTGAGGTTCATTACTTTTTGTTGTTCATAAACCTCTTCAAAGTATTCAGTATATTTGAAGTCTTCTAAGTATCCAGCTTTCTTGTAGGTGCTGGATTCTCAGCACCACTCAGAGTGGAGAAAATTATACTGTGGACACAAAGATGAACAAGATATGGGCTTTGAGTAAAATCAATGAAAAGCAACAACTTTTCCTCCGTTAACAATAGAGAAGGAATTAACAATAATAGTAACGGAGTCAAAGACAGAATGGTGATTGACATTCCATTAAGAACTAAGTGTAATTGCAGCTATAACATCCTTAACAATAGAAAAGATATATCTACAATAATTTTTTTTTACTTTAATAAATTATTTATTTTCTTAATATATAGACATGGTAGGCCAGGGATACTGCTCAGTGGCACAGTGTGCTTGCTTGACAAATGCAAAGTCCTGAGTTCAATTCCTGGCATTACAAACAAACATATAAAATTGTCTCAACTATTTTAGATTAATGTTTAATTAGCATATTAACATTTTCAGTGTAGTATACTGTATCAATAGAGCCAAAACCAAAAAGTACTTGATCATCTCAATAGACACAGAAAAGGCTTTTGATAAAGTACAACCCTCATTCATTATGAAAGACCTACAGAAAATTAGAATTGATAGCCTCTACATCAATCTGATAAAAACCAGTAGCCAACATAGTTCTAAATGGAGAAAAATTGAAAGCTTCCAGATGTCCTCTATTAAATAGACCACTCCTATTCAATATAATTCTGAAAACATTACTTAGAATCATTAGACAAGAGAGGGAAATAAAAGGATTAAGAATAGGTACAGAAGAAGTTAAACCATCATTATTTGCAGATGAAATTATACTCTACTTGAAAGGTCCAAAAACTCCACCAAGAAGCTCCTAGAATTAATAAATTCAGTATCATAACAGGGTATAAGGTCAACAACCAAAAATCAATAGTTTTCTTCTAGAGATAACAAACTCACTGAGAGAGAAATTAGAGAAACAATACCCTTTGCAAGAGCATCAAAATAAATAAATAAATAAATAAATAAATACTTAGGAATTAATGTAATGTAACAAAGGGAGTAAAAAATCTGCACAATGAAAATTACAACCCTCTAAAATAATACATCAAAGATTTCAGAAAATGGGAAAATATTCCTTGCTCCTGGATAGCAAGAGCCAACACTATGAAAATAGGCATACTCTCAAAGTTGTTGTATAGATTTAATGCAAACCTTACCAACATACCATTAATGTACTTCACAGATCTAAATGAAATATTCTTAAAATGTATTTGGAACCAGAAAAGACATAGAATAGCAAAGGCAATCCTGGGCAGTAATAGAGACAAAAACACAAAAGAAATATTAACATATAGTAAATATCTCCAACTATATCACCAGGACAAATAGAAAAGATATCAGCAATAAAGCCAACAGGGTCAACTACGCAACTGAAACTTAATAAAGGAAAGGAAGAAATGAAAGAAGTAAAACTCCAGAAAGAAAAGGAAGCTGGAGAGATAAAAGTGAGTTAAAATGTGTGATTAAATAATGAAAGAAAATTAATGGAATTAGGTAAAGTAATAGAAAAAGACAAATAAGAAAAATAAGGAATGGATATGAGGCAAACATTAAGAGAAAAAACAAACAAACCAAGGGAAATGATTCCAAAATAATTCCTCTGCATGCTGAGGGAGGGGTTGCTTTCTAGAGCCTGTGGTATTGAAATCCAATGGGTGATTGTGGGGGAAAGTTAGTCACAACTAGGGACTGTTCTGTTCTTTTGGCCACTTTTCTGCTGTGGGAATGCTGAGTCCTCTCATACTTTTCTAGCTTGGTGAATACCCAGAGCACTTTCTAGTCCTTGTCCTGGTCCAGGGAATTTTTTTTTGTAATTCCATGGAAAATTTATTGGATTTCTAGTGAGTTAAATCCGATCTACCACTTCCAGTGCAACCCATGGCAACAATAAAGGTACTAAGACATATTAACAGTTATGCAAAGCCAAAGGATCCTACAGCCCGGTTACGAGGATGATTCACTGGAACAAAGGCCTCTACCCAGGGCATAACCTGGGTTTTATTAATTTGTGAAGAGGATGAGTGACTATGAGAGTAGTGGGAAGTTGGTGTGTTCCATGAGCTGGGCTAGACAGGAGGCCTGAAATCACTTTTGCAACATGCAGACAGAAGGATATACAAAGTAATCTGCATGACACAATTGAGGTATTACATAATGTTTTGGGAAGTCACAGCCTCTTATTTTGAGGCTCTGTCTAAAGTATGCAACATGGTTCTCCACTCCACATGGGCTCACACATTGGGAGCTACAGGATGTCAGGAAACATAGCCCTATTCTCTTTGCTTCTATGAGCTGCATACACCTTAGCACCTCAGGAGGACCAATTCGTACTTCTTAAAGCTCATTGAGGGATAATGAAAAGTCCTAACCAGCTCTGCACACATCAATACATGGAAACAGGGCCAGGTTCAGCCAAAATGAGACCATTCCTTCTTCAAGGAGCCACTCAGGTGGTCTTCCACCATCCCTCCTTATTTGCTTTGAAGAAGTTGGAGCAGGATCAGTCATGGGTGTATGGCTCTGGTTGTTGCTGGGGTGAATCCTCTGCAACACTCTTTGATAAGAAGACTTATAAACAAGAGAATGAGCACACCAATTCCAACATAAAATCCAGAAGTGAGTATTAAGGTATGCAAATGGATTCAATTGCTCAATAGCATCAGCAATCTTATCCTAATCTTTAATTTGGGTACAAAATGCAGCTGACAATCATGATGCAGATAGCACTATTCTCTGAAGAACATCTACATCCACAGTAATATTTGTATGGATTACTCTTTGCATATATTTTTTAATCACTTCCCCAAGGCTGTAGAACTTTGTTATATGCTAATGGAGTGATACGTATATGTATCACTCAAAAATGAGACATTATCATGATGCTTTAATCCTAGTTGCAATCTTAAACTTTATATTTGATCCCTCATCCAAAGGACAGGGTTTCTAAAATGCTCACTTTGGTTTGAAGCCTTATATCAGTTTCTCACGGAATTTTTTCAGGTGTCATGAGACCATGTCCAATTGTCTACAAAGTGAGCAGTTTGTACTGAATGAGCTGACACCCCAGAGGCAGTGTTTCCTGACATCCTGACAGGTGGCCGTCAAAAGCACTGGGGGAATTATCCCTGCCATAATTAATCCAAATATCCTCTTGTTCCAATTGCTAAAGCTTTTAGTTGGGGTTTCTACCAAGTGGGAAGTAGGTGAATGATACCAAATTTCAGTTACATTAACCAGAAGCCAAATTCGAGGCATCCTGCCCATAGTCATGACTAGGAAGTCGCTAGGAAGATGTTCAGGTGAGATAGATGGTCTAGATAGCAATGCATACATAAGAACATATTTTGTTGCCACCCTCTCTTCCTTATAGCAGTACATCAGGATCATAAACATATACTTTTCATTTTCTGTATTTATGACCTCTTAATACTACTATGACTTCTCTTCCATTTGTGAGCTGCAGATGCCCAACCTGAAGCTGTCCAGTCTGAAAAGGTAAGGGGTAGTTTGCATGAAGTTTGTTGTATAGGTCCAGCTTTGTCATTGGCAGAGTCTGCAGATGGGAGGACTGAGGCCTCTACCTGACTGTGCAGCATTGTATAAGGCCTCTGGGATCATGAATAGTTGGGAGAACACAAAAAGGCAGTCTCATGTCAATCTTGATCTTTGCCTAGTAAGACTCCTCTGAGGATCTAATCTGTGAATAAGAAATTAAACTTGTATATAGTCCATCCGTAGTATGGATCCCTGCAGGTCAGTGTAGGATCCAAATCATCTTCCTTAAAATGAGAGGTGTGGGTCAGCCTGATAGTTCAGCAGACTAAAGTGCCTGCTTAGGAAGAGCACAGAGGCTCGGGTTTGATCCCTGGTGTGCTGTGCTGGCACCACCCATTGGGTGCACTGGGAAGGTGATTGAGACTGGGCATGGTGACACATGCCTGTAATCCCAGCACTTGGGAGGTTGAAACAGGAAAATGACTACGAGTTCAATCTATGTAGTGAAACCCTGTAGACCCTGTCCTAAATACAGAAAACAAATAAAATAAATTTTTTTTTTAAAAAAAGGTGTGTCAGGAAACATAGCCCTATTCTCTTTGGTTTACAATGTTTGGTTTGCAATCTCTTACAGGCTTGTTATCTGAGGGAATAGAACTTCAAGTTAAAAAGGCAAATTGTTCTTTAGACAGTTGTTCTTTCCCAGTCTGATCCATGGCCAAGATCTAGCATCTTGCTGAAGATGGCTGCACACAAAGGTGGAAATACAAGATGAGAGGCAATGTTAAGCTTAGTCTGCTTCTTGTAAATGCACTAAAATTTGCGGACTGGGCAGAATAGTATATGTAGGGCTACTGTTCTCTATGGATTGGAAAATCTCTTGGGGGTCTCTCCATCCATGAAAGGGATCTAAACAAGGGTTGATTAGATATGTAGGCCAATCCTCTTCTCCCTGAACCATGGGAATATACAATATAACTTCTAGGAGAGAAAGCATTTCAAGGCAAAGATTTTCAGGTGATTGAACCAAATCTTACTTGTCAACTAGGAGGCAAACACAAGAAAGGTCTGCCGCAGGCTTTCCCTCCACAGTTGATGACACTCTGTCACCTTCATTGCTTGAGGTCTCAGCAGAGGGCTTGAAATGTTGCAATTGGGTAGGATTCTGGACATGGAAGAGCTCTGAAGGTCATGATGCCTCTTGATTTTCTGTGGAAATGCAAGCATATTTTCAGCCCTAATTTAAACATGATGCTGGACCATTCTGAACATCTGTTTGGAGGTCACACCAAGAAGAATTCAGAAAAGTTCAAACACATGTAGCAGAGTTTGACCCTGTATCCCACATGTTTTTCTTTAGCTAGTGGATATTTTAATTTAATACAAGTATGGGCAATTATTGGCTGACCTGGTGGACTACAGGTGACCCTTTATATTCCAGTCATCAAGAAAACTCTGAAAATGTTCACTAATAGGAGCAGGACCGATATTAGGTTTATTGTTTGTGACACTCTTAAGTTAGCAAAGGCTGACACACAGTGTTGAATGACACATTAATTTTGTTTACCTGAATGACAGGTAGTACGAATCATATGTGAGAAGGTATCTATGGAGGCATGAATATGTGTAAGTTTGTTATAAGAGGATATATGAGCAATATTCATTTGTCACAACTGGTTAGTTCTAAGACCTAAGGGACTGTAACTCTGTTGAAGACTAGGCCTAGCAATGAGCTGACACATAGGACCTGATATTAATATTTGTCTAGTATGTGCTCTGGAAATTTTAAATTTCTTTTGCAGAGACTTGGAATTTTGATGAAAAAATTTGTGGGATTGTTTCACCTTATTAAAAATGGAAACCAGATATAGAAAAACACCGGTATTAGCATTACCTGATGACCACAGAGCTGGGAGATTAGAATGGGATCTAATATGATTAATAAAGCATAGAGCAGTTTTACTTAATATAACTCCTAGGAGTTTTAAAAATAGTTGTAATAAAGTAGGCCTGAGGTGACCCTATTGCAGTAGTTCTTCTATTAATGTTGGTAAAACCCTTAACTTTTCCTATGGAGAAGTACCAATGCTCTTCATTATAAATCCAATTTTAGTTCTATTTTATTTAATTAAAGGTGCAATTGGAAGAGTACAGCCCTAAGAATTTCTACTAAAACCTTTGCCTTTTTTTTTTTTTTTTTTTCATATCCCTTCTTAACAGTTATCCTGATAGCTGGTGACATGCACCTCAGAAGGGGAGAAGTAACAAAGAGAGTGAAGCATGCTTTCATAAAGTCGGCCCCATAGATTGATAGGACAGGGTGCAATACACTGTCTTTTTTTTTTTTTTTTTTTTTTTTTTTTTTTTTTTTTTTTTTTTTTTTTTTTTTTT
>PVKA01007638.1:0-46115 GCA_004027165.1 Ctenomys sociabilis | reverse complement strand
CTGGGCTTAGTTTCAGTTCATGTGTGAATATTTGACTTTGGAGCTTGGGATTTGCTGTTTAAGTACTTCCCAGGTTCCTGTGCACAGTCCTGGTTGGCATCAGTACAGATTTCCTTGTTTCATTTGGCCTTGAAGCAGTGCAGAAGAGCGAGCTCAGTCAGTTGGAGAGCTGTGAGGACTTGATGTGGAACTCTAATCTGTAACATGTGTGATCTGCTTGGTCCCTCCCCAGTGTAATGACTTTTCTCCAGCTATGTAGGGGGAAAGAAGCAAAGCAAAGGAACATTCTCAAGGACAAAAGCTCCTATCACTAAGCCAGGTGAGACTCTCTTGTTTCTAGTGGGAAAACTGGATCCCACCAAAAATAAATGAATTCCCATGCCCAGCTTCCTATCTGGAAATTTTGAGCTGGAAATTTTATGAGACTGAATTAGAGATGGTCTAAGTATCTGAGTGTTTAGCTTCAACTCAACTTGAGCATATCCCTGTGTTGCCCCAGAGGAGAGCTCAGGACTAAAGGTCGAAGGTGGGTGGGCATGGTACACTCACATCACAGCTTACCAGGTCCCATGGCTGCTGGTGACCCTTGTGTAGCTCTCCAGCCCCTGCACAAGGATCCTCTGGCTCCTTTGATAGCAGAAAATGAAGATATTAATCCCACTTGAAATTAAACAAGCAAATTATATTGGGTTCTGGGTCTTTCCATTTATGATAAGGATTCAGAGAGATAGCAAAGGGTGGAGACAGAGGTTATCCACATCAAGTTCAGTAGCTCTGTCCCTGAGGGTGCTCCTTCAACTTTCATTTTCATAGGCTATAACATGAGACAGTATCACCCCCCAGATGACAAAGTCAAGAGGAATTGATGATGACTCTCTGTGTTGATAAGAAGATCTACTGTAATAATCCAATTCTTTGAAGCAATTGGACTCTTGCTACAGGCCCTTTATTAGGGCTCTAGAAATCCATGCCTGGTTGTGAGAGTCTCTGATACTCACTGCCCCTGCAGAACCACTGGCTCTGGAAGGTGGGCTGACTGAGGCACAGGCCAGATTTGGGCCTCTTCCTTCCTCTCTCTTTTGTAAGTAACCTGCAAACAGCTTCCTCAAGCACATTGCTGAAAGCAGCGGGGGTGGTAATGGCATGAAGGCAAATAAATATCCAGGGCTGGGGCCCTGCAAGGAGCTTTTGCATTCAGAGTTCACAGAGAGAATTCTAGTTCAAGCAGTGCCCAGATGCAGCTCTGAATTGGCTGCCTCCTTGTCCTTCTCTGAGCTGCCTCAGGTGGGAAGGGCAGCTGCTAAGTGAACTGAGGGGACTCCCTTCTGCTATATTGCTCTGTGGTAACCCAGGGATGGGTAATGTGCAGGAGGCACCCTCCCGGGCCAGCAGAAGGGGGCTGAAGTTGGCTGCTGTGAGCAACAGGCACAGAAGGACTGAGCAGATGCACATGTTGGAGAGGGAAAAGCTCCAGCTTCAGTGTGAGAGGTTGAGGTTTCTGAGCTGGTCTCAGCTTCTCTGCTCTCCAGGTGATTCTTTTTCTTTTGTATTTTAGGGAAGGGTCTACAGGGTGTTCAGGGTCTCACTACTAGGTTGGACTCTTAGTGATCACCTGTTTACAGCCTTCCAAGAGCTGGGACGCGCCACCATGCCTGTTCTCAATTGCAATCTCAGCATGCTCCAGGGGCAGGGCCAACCCGGAAGGCTGAGGGATGGAACCCTTGACCCCTGAGCCTGCTTGCAAGTGCTTTAATCTACTGAGCTATTTGGCCAGCCCTCGTTGGTTCTGTCTTTGCTTTTTATAGGAAATAGACTAAGGAGTAGAGAATGGAAGTGGTAGGAGAGGATTTTGTCATTGAAAATGAATCACAGGGTACTGTAATAAATTGGTTGGACCAGCACCCTGCCCTCAGGACCATACAAGGATATGGGAAAGGAAAAAGTAGAGGAGGTGAGGCCGACCTATTTTTCGTCTAAGTCCAGGTGTTGTAGGTGAGCTTGGGACTATGCCCAGGCAGCCTGGGGTATGTGATTTATGGCTATTATTATGAGCTCAACTTCTGTGAAATGAAACACATTCCATTGAAAGAAGAAAGAAGCAGAAATACCACAGTGGAGGGGACACAAGGCATTCCCAATTTCCACATTCTTTTTTTTTTTTTTTGGAGACAGGGTCTCACTGTGCAGTTCAAGCTGGCCTCAAATTCACTTTGTAGCTCAGGCTGGTCTTGAACTCACAACGATCCTCCTGTCTCAGCTTCCCAAGTGCTGGGATTACAGGCATGCGCCACCACGCCCGGCTTCAATTTCCACATTCTGGCAGCACTCCTAAGATCTCAGACCAGAAAAAGCCTCTCCAGCCTTGGCTGGATCCCAAAGCAGTCTCAAAGGCATTCGATCATTTTAAATCCTGGAAGCATTCTCAAACTCAGTGAAAAATCCAATAATAGAATCTTAGCAGAATATAGAATGTGACATTCTTTGAAGCATAGTGTCTTCTAAAATTGCAGTGTCTTTTCTGGTAATAGATCAATAATCCAATGGAAAACAGATCTAAAATGATAGCAATCAATGACTTTGCTCTTGACTAAGAAGACTGGCTTGGCATTAGGTGGGTAGCACTTGCTTAGAGTCTTTCATAGTGTGGCAGTTGGATGGTGGCTGTGGTTGGGGTTGCCTTAAGGTCTTCATTCAGTGTCTGTTGTCAGGAACGGGAGAACTTGACCAACTGTGGGTTGGGCTAGATCCAGGCCCTTTGCTCTTCTGCTTTTACCCATTTCTTCCTTCAGTGGTCTCTCCACAAGGCAAGGCATTTTACATCATGATTTAAGGCTCCAAGGTACAAAGGATAGGAAACATAGACCAGACCATTTAATGAGAGAATAGAAAATAACTCAAAGAGATGTTTTAAAATCACCATCTGGGCTGGGAGTATAGATTTGTGGTAGATCACATAAAGTGTAGGTTCATTCCCCAGCAGCAAATTAAATAATGATTAATATAATATAATATAATATAATATAATATAATATAATATAATATAATACATAACCACTCTCTCTTTGATAGGTTATCATAATTTCATGGCACAGAAGGATCTTTTTTACCTTGGACTTCAGAAATCTTTTAATGAGGACAAAGGAAACAATGGGCTAAAAGTATTATACAGAGTGAAGGGAGGCTGAGGAAACAAAATCCCCAAAGCACTATATTTTTGTAAAAACAAAAGAATCTTGGAAAGGTATAATTTTCAAAATATGTGATCATGGAAATATTTTTCCAGGTACAAATGTATGGAAGACAAATTTATGAACAAAATCAGAGTACCCTCAGCTTGAAATAGACATGAGAGACTCTACACCTTCTTTTGCATGCACGCACACACACACACACACACACACATCTCACGCATATGCAGAATAAACTTTGACAATCATTAATCTGGACTTCCATTTCATGATGACTTCCCTTAAGCACTCATTAAAAGATCAGCAACTAATTGCTTGTGAGAGTAGTGAATGGGAGTTTGATGGGAGACCAGTTGTGGTATCTTCACACTTGTAACCAGACCACCCATGATGACCCTGGATGCAAAGGGAGGGAAACTCTTCCATCCCACAGGTTGGGCCTTCTTCTGACTTTGAACTCTGACTCCAAAACAATTTGGGCTCTTATGCTGCTCTTAATTTTACATCAAGTTTATTCTCACTTCTTTCTAGTCTTTTTCAAATGTTCAGTTGAACAGCACCTTTCTGTTCCCTTTCTCCCTAGCTCTGGGATAACCACTGTTCTATCCTCTACTTCTACACATTGGACCACTGTGAGCCCCTCAGGTAAATAGAATCATGAAGTAGCTGTCCTTCTCTGACTAGTTTATTTCACCCAGCATAGTGCTTTCCAGATTCACCCATCATGTCACAGGTGTTGAAATTTGTTCTTTCTCAGAGGGTGACCCAGAGTGATGTCTTGAAGAGTGTTTTAAGTCCCTGCTTTGAGTTTGTGGAACTATGAATGACATGACCTATCTACCATGAGCAGGCTCAGGGAGAGGCCCCATCTATGCCCCGCACTTGTCAGTTACAAATTTGATGGCCTGAAGCATCACTGGGACACATAATTCTGTGTTTATTTGTACAAGGACTAGGAAGCCCAGAAGAACAACTGGAGGCAGACAAAGGCTTTTACTGTTCAGTTCCAGGAAAGGCAGTGAGTGACACATTGAAGAGAATGATTGCATGTATCATTGCAAACTACTTAGGCCCTCATTCCAGATCCCCATGCCTGAGAATAGAGATGACAGATGTACTTTCATTTTGGGGATTCTGTGAGGCATACAATGAATGGATGCGTGTGAAGTATAATAAAAATATTCAAAATGCAATCAGTACACAGTAAGTGGACCTGTGTATACGTGTGCCAGTACAATTTATACTAGTAAGTGCACTAGTATTAGTAAGTGTACTCTACTAAGCATCCCAGTACAGTTAGTACTCGTAGGTGCAGTAGTGATTATAATAAATATTAGATAAAAAGGAGAGGTAGTGTGCCAAGAGATATTGGGATGCATGTCAAACTGATGCTGGTAACCTTTTGAACAAGTTGCTCCTAAATCTGAGTTATTTATTTGAAATAGATACATTGAAGTGCTTTTGGATTATAACAACCACTGCACTGAACCTAAAGGAGGGGATGAGCACTTCAGAAACAGCAGGGAGACGAAGGCCTGGAGGTCTTTTATGAGCTCAAAATAAGAAATTCATGGGGTCTCAGTGGAATTTTGGTCATTTGGTCAAGTGAGGACATTCTGCAAGTACCATCGATAGTCTAGCCTTGACCAGTTGGATGTGAGCAACAGCTTTATATGCCGTATCTGAGCAGAAAATGGTAACAATTTCCTGACTCCTCCCTCTGTTAACTGTAAGGATCCCATGACCCAGAGGAGATTGTCCTTCAACTTGGATCTCATAAGGAAATACATGGAATAGACATAGAAAAGGTTATAAAATATTTTTAAAAATCAGAATATAGGATGCTATAGTAGATAAAGTTGAATGAGGAGCACATTGCAGCTTTATGATTTTTACAAGTTTTCTGTAAGTCTAATTTTTTTTCTTTCTTTTTTTTTTAAAGACTGGGGATTGAACTGAGACCCTTGTGCTTGCCAGGGAAGCGCTTATTCCACTGAGCCATCTCCCCAGCCCTTAATTTTTTTTCAATGTTAAAATATATGGGATCCAGAGATACAACCCCTAGGAAATCTTCATAGTATAGATTCCTACATTAGAAAAGAAGAAAGACCTTAAATCAAGGATTTCTTTTATACCTGGAGAAATTAGAAAAGGAATAAACTCAACCAAAATAAAAACACAAAGTCAGTTGAGTTTCTGTACATGAGTAGTGAACAACTTGAAAAAAATTAGTAAAACCATTCCTTTTAAAATATCATCACAAAGAATAAAACACTTAAAGATTAACTTAAAAGATGAAAGATTTGAACAATTAAAACTATAAAGCATTTCTGAAAGAAACCAATGAAGGCCTAAAGAAATGGAGGTTTCTCATCCAGATGCATTGAAAACCTTAACATTAAGTTATCAATACGACTAGAAGTGAGGTACAAATTCAGTGAAATCCCTATCAAAATTTTACTGTGTTTTTTCTGAAGAGATTCAAAAATCTACTCTAAAATTAAGGTAGTATATCCAGGAACACAAGATTTTTAAAGAGAATTATAAAAGAGGAATATGAAGATCTCACACAATCTTATTTCAAAACACACCACAAAGCTATAGTAATCAGGGTTATGTCTTATATGTATAAAGAAAGATGCATAGACCAAGAAAATAGAGTAGGCAACCCTGAAATGTATTCATTTGTCAGCAGTCTTTCAAGGGAGCCAATAGCAGTCTCTTTTCAATTAATAAAACAAGATTTTCACAGGTGAATAAATGAAGTGGTACCCTTATAGCACTTACAAAATTTAATTTAAAAATCAACCACTGAAATGTGAGACTTGAAACTGTAAACCTCATAGAAGAAAAACATAGGGAAAGGTCTTTATGGTCTTGTATTTAATAATGATTTCTCAAGTGTGACAGAAGCACAGACAGAAAAAGCAAAAATAGACAAACAGAAATACAACAAATGTAAAACTTAAAATTTCTGTGCATCAGTTCATAGTCAACAGAATGAAAAATTGACCATTGGAGTAGAAAAAAGATACCTGCAAATCATTTAGCTGATAACCTGTTAAGAATCTATAAGGAACTCCAGCAACTCAACAACAAAATATTCAATATCATAATTTAGGCAGGGCATAGTGGTGCGGGTCTATAATCTCAGCATTTGGAAGGCTGAGACAGGAGGACTGCAGCAAGTTCAAGCCCCATCTGGGCTACAAAGTAAGTTCAGTGCCAGCCTGAACTATGTAGTGAAGCCTTGTTTCAAAAAGACCAAATTACAAAGAAAATTCAAATTTAAAAATAGACAGAAATTAGTAGGGACATTTTTCCAAGATGACACGCAACTACTCATCCAGTACATGAAAACAAGATCAAAATATGAGAAACATAAAAACAGAAAATCACTGGGAGATATCACTTCATCTCATTAGGATGCAGATATCAAAAACAGAGAAACAACAAATGCGGGCAAAAAAGCGAAGATGCTGAAACTCTTGTGCGTAAATGTAAGATGGTGCACCCACTGCGGCAAACAGTATGATGGTTATAAATAGAATTACTAACAATCCAGCAATTCCACCTCGAGGTCTATAACCAAAAGAACTGAAAACAGGATCTAGAGATTTTATGTACTATATTTATAGCACAATTACACACAATAACCAGTAGGTGGAAGCAACTCCAATGTCCATCTTTGGTTGCATGGGCAAACAAAATGTGACATATTCACACAATGGAATATTACTCATTTTTTCAAAAGGAAAATTGTGACATAGATGAACTTTGAAGCCAGTATCTCAGTTTAAATGGTTGGTCACAGGGCCAGCCAAATAGCTCAGTGGATTAAAGCACTTGCAAGCAGGTGCAGAGGCTGGGGGTTGCATCCCTGGGCCTGCAGTGCCAGCCCTGCTCCCCCGGGTGCACTGAGATGGCAATTGAGACTGGGCGTGGTAGCATGTGCCTGTAATCCCAGCACTTGGGAGGCTGTAAACAGGCAGATCACTGCGAGTCTGATCTAGTAGTGAGACTCTGAACACCTTGTAGACCTTTTCCTAAAATAGAAAATAAAATAAATAAGTAAAAAAGTTTTTTAAAAAAGAAAAAGAAATAGCTGGTCACAAAAAGACACTAAGACTGTATAATTCCATATATACAAGGTACCTAAAATTCTTAAATTCATGAAGACAGACAGTAAAATGGTTGTTAACAAAAGCTGAGCAAAGGGGGAGTGAGGATGCTTCTTTTTGGTACCAGGAATTAGACTCAGGGCGTTGTGCTTCCCAGGCAGGTGCTGTGCTGCTGAGTTGCATGCCTGGTGCAAAGTTGTTTACCAAGCACAGGATTTCAGTGTTGCACGATTAAAAGGTTCTAAAGATCTGTTACAATAAGTCTTTTTCAAAGAAGAAGAGAATCAAGAGATGGAGGAAAGAGAGAAGGAAGGAAGGATCAGAGGGTGAAAGGGAAGTGAGACATGTTCTGGGCAGGTATCAACGGCACACAGGGAGAAAAACATTCTGCCCTGAGGACGGGTACAAGAAAATAGTATGGGAAAAGAATCAAGAGATGGGTGGAAGGTAAATGGAGGGGAGGGAAAAGGGTGAAAAAAGGAGATAAAATACATTGTACCCATGTACCAACTTGCTGGGAGGAACGTCAGCATTGTGCGCTCCTCACATGTCCTGATACACTAAAATGAAATTTAAAAAAGGAAAGTAAAAAATCTAACATTAACATTAAAAGTGGTAACATGAACACTAAGCATAAAAGTATTAACATTGACACTACTAAACTACAGCTAAAATGATAAACATGGTCTATTTTATTTTAATTAATTTTTTATACTTTTAGGGAAGGGTCTACAGGGTGTTCAGGGTCTTACTACTAGATCGGACTGTTCAGAGCCTCCCAGGAGCTGGGATTACAGGCATGCGCCACCACACCCAGCCTCAGTTGCCATCTCAGTGCTTCCTGGGGGCAGGCTGGTTGTGGTCAATTTTATGGTAGGTGATTTTAGTACAATTTCATAAAAATTTAAAAGTTGAAAAAAAGAGAAAATGAAGTAGGATGGAAATGAATGTTACAGATTCCAGCAGGTATGTCTAATGAGCAATTTATTTGCTCACAACACGCTATACTTCGGGTGAACTAGTGATAGGAGAGTTGCAAGGGACAACACCTCCACTGGAAAAGGCAAAGAGCAAACTGGGGAGACGCAGCCGTCACCGATCCACAGCCGCTCTGCTACACACGGAAAGGACTTTTCCCAGAGCAGGCACTTTGATCTCATGGTCAGGCCCCCTATGCACACCTTCCACGAGGTCCTTGCCTGTCCCTTGCTTCTGCTTGGCCACATGGGCAGGAGAACCTGGCGGGCAAGACCTTCTTTAGTTTATCTCTGACTCAAGGGAGGTTTGCAAGTCGCTAATGAGCTTAAATAATCAAAAGCTGTTTTTCAATGTTGGCTTCTGATTTCTTGACAACATAGAAAAGCTATGAGTATGTTTCCGATCTACCTGTTAAGACACATGAAGTCTCTCCCTGCGTGCATCTTGGCAGAGTCTACTGCTTCTTCCACACCCAATTAATTGATTTTCTTTTAAGTTGAGGGCCCAGGCTTGGATGAGAATGTAGTATACTTAACTGTTTTCTTTCTTCAGCTTTCCTTTACAATTGAAAGAGTTGATGAAGATTTTTAAAAAGTCTGTCTCCAAGGATCTACAGCAAACCAATTTTCAACAAGAGTGCAGACAATGTGTGTGTATTCTTTTCCAATCAGATTTTATTGGTGCATTTCAGATACACATATGTTCACTTTCATCATAGAGAATTTGTTCCTGAACATGTTCCATGTTTTCCCCCATTCTCCTACCCTCTCTTCAACTGCTCCTCTCCATCCCATTTACAATAGCTTTGTTTCCACATTTTCCTTCTTTTCCCATTTTTTTTTACTTTCCCCCCCTTTCCTTTTCCCCTCCCCTCTGTTCCTCTCTCCATTTGGATATTTTCTTCCTACTTTGCAACACCTATTATACGTTTTGGTTCATATCTACACTTTTAGTTACTCACACCAGAGAAACAATGTGTGTGTGTGTGTGTGTGTGTGTGTGTGTGTGATTTATTTCATTTAATATGTGTGTAAAGAAGACAGTCTTCAATAAATAGTGCTGGGAAAATAAATTCTCCATATGCAGAAAAATGAAGTTAGGCTTTTCTTTCTCACCGTATTCAAATGGATTAAAGACCCAAATATCAGACTAAAAACTGTAAAGCCTACTAGAAGAAAGTATAACACAGCTAGAAGAAAACATGGGAAACATTTCAGGATTTTGGAAGTATTTACAAGGGCTTTACAAAGAAGGACCCAAAACTCAAGGAACATGACAAATAAAATTTCATCAAACTAAAGGTATTCTGCACAGCAAATGATATAAAAAGAATGAGAAGACAACCCTATAGAATGGGAGAAAATATCTGCTAGCTATATATCTGATAAGGGGCTAATGTAAGATATATGTAAGGAACTCAATTCAATAGCAAGTGAAACCAATAATTGAACTAAAGAATGAGCTATGAATTTAAATAGATACTTTACAAAGGAAGACATGCAAATGGCCCATGGACACATTAAAAAGTGTTCAACATCAGTAATCATGAGGAAATGTAAGTCCAAACTACAATGCAGTATTACCTCACTCCAATTAGAAGGGCTATGATTAAAAAGATTTATAATAAGGGCCAGTCATGAGGCAGAGAAAAGGGAACCGCTGCACACTATGAGTGGGAATGTAAATTAGCACAGCTGTTGTGAAGACAGAGGTTCCTTAAAAAATTAAAAATAGAACTACTGTAGGAGTCAGGTCTCCTGGTACTGGGTTTACAATCAAAAGAAGTAAAATTAGTCAGTTGAAGAAATGCTGGTACTTCTGTGTCCACTATGGTGTTATTCACTACAGCCAAGAAACTGAAACAACCTAAGAATTCATCAACTGAACAATAGATAAAGAAAATGTCATAAAATGCATTTTATGACATGGATGTGCCAGCAACGAAAGAGGGTGGTATCCTCCTATGTTCCCCCACATAGCTTGAAGTAGAGATTGTTGTGTTAAGTGAGCTAAGCCAGGCACAGAAAGACAGATTGTGTGTGGTCTGACTCATATGTGTAGCATGAAATGGTTGATCTCACAGACACTGAGAATAGAATGATGGGTAACAGGCTGGGGCTGGTAGTGGAGTGAGAGGGATAGGGAATGGTTAACTGGCTGGTACTAACAGAGAGAGGAAATAGCAACTCTGTTGTTCTACTGTGTAGCAGAGTGACATTATCTAGTCCCTCAGTTGTGCAGTGCTAAAAATAATGTACCTGGTGGATGCACATTTATTTTTATTTTTAATGTATTTAAATGGTTCTTGCATGGTCTCACTAGGCAGCTTGGCTCATGAGCTTGGCTCGTCCTCCTGCTTTCAGCTTCCCCAGCACTAGGATTACAGGCATGCTCCACTACACCTCAAATCTGGCCAGCCCAGCCCATCCTGGGGGCAGGGCTGGTGTGGCATGTGGTGCTGGGGATTGAACCGTGGTCCCTGCGCTTGCCTAAGCTTGCCAAACCAGGCACTTTAGTCCACTGAGATATCTTGCCAGCCTTGCATGTTTTGTAAAAAGGCTATTGGAAACAACTATGAATGTTTTCATCAGAATACTGATAATTGTTTGAGATGAATAGATATATTTACACTGATTTAAATAGTTACATGTATTAAAATATAACATGAGCCATGCATGGTGGCGCATGCCTATAATCCCAGCACTCAAGACTTGAGAAAAGAAAATTGTCACAAGTTTGAGGCCAGCTTGGGCTACATAGTGAGCTCAAGGCCAACCTGAACTACATACTGGGTCTATATACAAGAAGCACAGAAAGCCCCATAAATACATGCAATTTTTATGTACCCATTAAAAACTT
Source organism: Ctenomys sociabilis (assembly GCA_004027165.1). Classification (NCBI taxonomy): domain Eukaryota; kingdom Metazoa; phylum Chordata; class Mammalia; order Rodentia; family Ctenomyidae; genus Ctenomys; species Ctenomys sociabilis. The sequence goes on along the minus strand of PVKA01007638.1, from coordinate 34,969 downwards.
TTGAAAAATCTATGTCATTGGCTGTATTACTGAAGCAGCTGGAATTTCTGCAGCCTGCATTAGTTTTCACTCCTGACTGAAAATTAGCCAAGTCTAGATCAGAATAGAAGACTCTATTGAAGTCCAAAGCCAGATTCGTAGGACTGGCTGTAACCCCAGGAACCTCAGTGAAAGAGCAGAGGGGGAAAACTCCTGCTCCAGCTCCCGCTTGTACCAGGATATTCTGTGGAATTAATGAAGTTGACCCATGGGAAGGGTAGCCTTTCCTTATCCCAACATCCTAAGTCAGAATCTTTGGGGTTGTACTGACATTCTGGAAGGAACTGGGGCGGTTTTGATGCACAGGCTGCTTAGATATTATTTGATGCACAAAAGGTGTCCATAACCTGAACAGACACAGGTGAAAGGGCATCTGCACAAGGCTACCTCATGATGCCTGGTCTCTAAGGCTGGACCACAGTGCCTAGCTACATACTGTAAATCTTTTTTTTCTTTCTCACTGGGTCTTGCAGTCTGAAGGATGTCTTTCTACTTATAATGCAGACATCCTAACCCAGTCTCTGGAACCTGTACCAGGGTTCCTTGACATGGCAGAAAGAACTTAGATGTAATATTTTAAGTAGATGTGGTAATTTAAGGGTCTTAATATAATAGGAGGTTTTGTCTTGGGTTATTCATAGGGGTTTTATATAATAACAAAAATACTTTTAGGATGAAGGCAGAAAAGTCAGAGTCCAAGATGAGATATGACTACAAAAATAGGAGGTGGAGGTATGAAAGGTACTGAGAAAAAGGTTTTGAAGATACAGGTTGGAACCCTGGCATAAGGAAAGCAAGTAGCTTTAAGAAGGTGAAAAAGACAAGAAAACAATTTACTCTTAATCATCCAAGGAGAGAGAGAGGCCCACTGAGCCATTATTACACCTTCAATGTCTACAATTATAAGTCAACACACTTGTGTTGTTTTCAGTTATTAAGCTTAGGGTAATTTTATTATAGCTACAATGGGAAACTAATATAGATACTGGTATTTGGAAGCAGGGTACTTGCTATAACACTTCAAAATGGGAAAATGGCTTTGGAATTAGGCAAAGGACAGAAGTTGGAAAAATGTTGAAGAGCCTAGGTTTCCTGGAATAGGCAGCTGACAGTAGCAGGAAGTGAAAGCATTGGTCTTGGCCTTCTTCCCGAAGGCCTGGAGCATTGTCAGTGCTTTATCCTCAGTTGCGTCATGGGAGGAAAAAGAAATCTCATCTGTGGATGGGAAATAATGTGCATTCAAGATATTTTGCAAATGAATAGATAAGTCTTGAAAATGCAGTGAAGCTTATTCTGGAGCACACGTCTTTTTTTTTTTTTTTTTTTCTCCTCATCTTTCCTCCTTCCAGAGTCTCTGCTTAAATCTGCCTGGAATTACAGGTCCCAGTTCCCTCTAAGCCGGTGGTGAGGTCTCACTTCTTGCACTCCAATTCTTTTTGCCTCTGGTGCTCTCTGCAATTTGAGATTTTTGTTTCTGGTTGGTAATTAAGACTAGGGAGTGGAGGGAGAGGAGAGAGCTTTTCCTCCTCTGTTCTTTCACTGAGGTTCCTGGAGTTACAGCCAGTCCTGCAGGCTCTGGCTTTGGGCTTCATAGCATCTTTGATTCTGACCTAGAGTTGGCCAATTTTCAATCAAGAGTGAAAAACAGTGCATACTGCAGAAATGCCAGATGCTTCAGCAATTCAGCCAGTGACATAGATCACAATCCAGAATACTAAGTTAAATAAAAATTATTATAAGGTGAGAAAGGATCTGTACTCTCCAGGAAGTCAATGACAAATGAAGATCCCAGAATTGTGGCAAATCTGAAGGCCAGCCTCATGATAAAGATGCAATGACCAAGCCTGTATGCCTCCCTAAGGAATATACAATAACTTGAAATCATTCTGCTATTAGCTTCAATTGGTCCAGTAAATCCAGACAGGCATCAGTGGCCTGCATGGGTGAGTAGAGCACTTAGACTCGTCCCTTGCCCAAGGGGGTTGTTGCACCTAAAATGAAGGTCAGTTCCATAAGAACTGCCAATAAATCATCATCCTCAACTGATGCATCAGGGCTCTGAGCAGGGAACCTGGTGTGGTTTAGAAAGACAGAGGCAGAATTCCACTCTTTCTGTACAGCTCCAAGAAGAAGTCTTCCTTGTTTGGGAGGAAATTTTAGGTACCCATGCACTTCCTTGCATCTCCATATTGTCCTGTTTTATTCACATATTCTCAGAATCCCTGACAGCAAGCCAGTGCTAGTTCCAGTTTTAGAATCCAAGTAGAGGTCTCCCCAACACCTCAAGATGCCAAAGGCAGTTCTAGTCTACCCTGGTAGAGCTCATCTTCCTGCAAGACCGGGAAGCTGAGGACCATGCGGAGTTAATCTACTGGCACCACGGTGCGTACTTTCTTCACTGAAGGATTGTATATGACCGTGTGACTAAATGCCCTGGAGTGAGTTCAAGAACTGTGAAAGGAAATATAGACCTCAGGTGGACACTTAGGAAAGGAAAGCCCATGCATTTAGATAGATGATCCCAGCCTCTGGGGTTGGGACAGGAAATGGTGGTGCAAAGAAGTACATTCTGGTGTCAGGGAATTTGCCACCTTTGAGCGTGGAGAGAAGAGTGTGCTTGCACATTTTAGGCTGCAAGTCCTCCTCCATTGACGACATTCAACATTGCACCTCGCTGAGCTCATTCTTTTCCAGTGCCGTCTCTTAGGATCTGTATCCAGCATCATCTGGTCCAGTAAATTCAGATAGGAATCAGTGGCCTGCGTGGGTGACTAGAACATCTACATCATCCCTTCCCCTCAAACTGCCTTTGCTCTCTTCATGTAACAAAGATTCCCTACTGAAATAATATCAACTAAATGGCTACACTCAAAATAGTATGGGTTGAATGTAGTTTGACTCACATTATACCTAAATTGTGACGCTGTTGCCCCTGAGCCCTGACAAAAGTTCTCAGGGAAACCCACTTTTGGAACCCATCCTGTCTCTTGGGAGCTATCTCTAATAAATCTTTCCTATTCTTAGGTCCCATTACCTCTTTAGAATTCATTCTTTGATTTCAGGGGAGATGAACTTGGCACATCTAATATATAATAGGCTGGAGTTATATTTCTCCTTCGTCATTTTGGGGGTTCCACCAAGATCTTTGAGGGTAAGAGTTTGCTTTTGTTTCATGACATCTGAAATATTGCAATGGGCTTCTGGATTGTGACTTGTTTAGGTAACCAAAAACTGTCATATTTTGTTTGTCAGTTGCTTATGCCTTTTCCTTTTGTTAAAATATAACAGATTTGAACTGAGAGCATAGAAAGTCTTCAATGCCTCATATTTGAGTTTTCTGATGGGGCATTTGTATTTTTGTAAGCACACCTTGTATTTCTGTTTTGTATATTCTTCACTAAGATTTATTTCTACACTGGTTGCTAAATTTACTTGCATCCCTTTCTTAACTTGTTTGGTGGTTGCACGATGCCTTTTTGCCTTATTTGAGATAGCTGTTTGGAATGGTTTTTTAAATTTCTTTTATTTTTAAAGAACACAAAATAGTACTAAAAAAAACAGCATTAGAAATGATGCAAAATTTCACTAAACAAAGTAATAGGAATTCAGCAATGGTTTCTGTATTGCATGATGCTATCTTCCAATTAGTTGCAGTTGAATTTCTGATTATTTTGCAGTTCATGCTCTTGGTTGTGTCTGAGACTGATTTTGAAAGTTCACCTCTATCAGAGGTGTGTGTCAGGAAATGGTAATGTGCAGCTCTCTGAAATCCTGAAAATCTCCTGTCCTTTACAATTAGAAGTCCCCAAGTCCCTAGAAAATGGGTGCTCATGTACAAGACAGGCTCTAACTACATAACCCCCAACTCTGGGGTTGAAGGGAGTGAAAATTCATGATCATCCAGAAAGACACATATGAGGACTTGAGCCAATGTAGTGCCTGGGCAGGGCCTTCCATGCCACCAGCAAGGGACCCTCATTTGAGACACAGTGGGAGGAACCAAACTCTGGATGGCACTGGAGCAAGCTGCTTATATTATAAACCCTAAGCAATAAAGCTTAAAGGGGTGTCTCCAATACATCTGTTGATTTTCTTTTTCACCCAGTCTTGTTCTCTTTCACAAAATAAAAAGTAGTCATTCAGGTTCTTTGATTGCTGGTTTTCTGTTTGGTAATGTGTTGGAGTCGTTCGTAGCTTTTGTCTTTGGAGACATATTGTTCTAAGTACTAGAGACCCACCCTGGGAAAGCCTCTGGTACTGACTGTCTTTCTTCCCTGGAAATGGTTAGGATTTAGTTCTAACTTGCTAATTTTAAATTACTCTAGGGCAGTTCTCTTCTCTGTGGTTCCTGGCCTTTAACATGAAATTTTACAAATGATGAGTCTCTCCCTCTGTGTGACTTTTTAAAGATTTGCACTTATCCATAGGCTATATTGTTAAAAACTGGTCTAGATTTTAACTCTCAAACTATCAAAGAATAAATGCAAATGTCTGAGTCCAAATTTATCAGCCCTCCAGCCAGTAGGCAGAACTGGAACTTGTTTCCCTTGATTTCTTCCTCCTCTCAAGAATGTGGCTCATGCTCTTGGCTGTGTCTGAGGATAGCCACACAGGGCACACTGACAGGATTTTATAGCACAGATGAGTTCACTGATAGAACAAAAAACACTGCTTGGGACTGTGATGAGCTTAATAACAGTTTTAAACAGAAACAGATATTTTGAGGGACAGTCAAGGTCCTAGGGCTCAGAAGATGGCCTCTCTCTTGCACTGATTTCTTTCCAGATCATCTTGTCAGACTAGCAACTACTAAAAGCCTATATCTAAGTGTGACCCAGGGGTCATAGGATCCTGAGGAAGGGGACAAAGGTACACATTAAGAACAGCTAGCCTGCTTCTGGCCACTTGCTTACACCTTCAGATCACTGCTGACACTGGATTGGGTTAAATCTAAGGCAGTGGTAGCCAACCCATGGCATACGAGCCACAGCACACTGTTTGTGGCACTTACAGCTTTAAAGGCTTAGCATCACTGGCTCTAGGGACTCCTTAGACTTGGCACCAAGCAATAAGAATGCCTTCTCTCCAGTTGCTTCTTTTCAAAATGAGAATAGGCTATTAAGTATAGACATCTGTGGCAGGGAAGATTGAGACTTTGACAGGCCTGTTTACCCTCCTTTTGGAATATGTGCTTAGCTCCAAAGAGTGTCATCTTGTCTCTTTCTACACCCAAACACGGCCTGAGCACTCACTGAACATAAAATCCTAAATTAATCTGTTTAAAGGACACAATTATACCTAGCTATCAAAATTATTATTACACTGTCTTTGAAATAAATTTTAGAAAATTTAAAAAAAAGGCAAGAAAAAAGGTTTATTGTAAGCAAGTGTTAATCTTCTGTTATTTGTTCAGTCTTGCATGCCTATGTCTGGTAATCTGAGAAACAGTTGGACAATAAAAACATGCATTATAACAATCATTGCTGATTTGCTGTTCTTGTTTTAAAAATCTGTAACATATGTACTGTTGTATGTTGTGCTGTTTCTGTCTTTGTTTCTGCTATTTGTTTTTGCTTTTGTTTTTGCTCTCCAAAGTAAAATAAAATTTTATTTTATTTTTATTATTTATTTATTTTTTGTGTGGTACTGGGGATTGAACTCAGGACCCTGAGCTTGCCAGGCAAGCACTTATTCTACTGAGCTATCTCCCCAGCCCCCAAAAATTTTAAAAGCCCCATCAGTTTTTTGGCTGTGAGCCGTGGCTACCAACACAGGAAGCCTGGGTAGCTGGCTGTTCCAGTGGGGTTAAACAATCAGCCTAGGGCCCTTCTGAAAGGCTTTGTCTTCACAGCTGTAGAAATTTCTTTTTTTCCCTATGATTCTTACTACAAGATATCTCTGCTGATTGGTGACCTGTGAAAAAAAGTGTGGGATGTTCATTTTATAGATAAAAACCTAAAAATCTATTAACAGTTATTGTAGATCAACTTGACCAATACATCTGAGAGTATATCTTGGTTTAAAAACAATTGTTTTCATGTTTATGTTTATTTATCTGTGTATTTAATGTGTGTTAATAAGCAGTTGAAGTATTTATAACTGTTTCATTTCAGAAAAATGTATTTTCTGAGCTCAGTCATTTCTTCTTCTTTTTTCTTTTTCTTGGTCTTTTGGAGATTTTCATGGAAAAAAAAAAACACTTGTATAGGTATTCAGGGTAACCAAATTCATATAAAACATCATCAGACAAAACTGATGGGCTTGACACTTGCATAGAAATAATGTAAAGGTTACATATAACTTAATATGTCTCTGTGTTAACTTTAAGTATATATTACCCTCCAAAAGTTCTGTTTAAGTTATTTTATAGAAAACCACCCAAAAACATTATCTCAAATTCTAATGGTTTATATAACTTAACAATAGGCTAAGGTGCTTAGGTTTTTCCTCTCTCTCTCTCTCTCTCTCTCTCTCTATATATATATATATATATATATATATATATATATATATATATATGTATATATATATGACTTTTAAAAGTGGTACTTGTTATGTTGAGTCATCTAAAATAAAGGTTTTGACTATAATTAAAAAGTTAAGCATTCTAAGTCTAAAACAATATGGTTTTCTAAAATGTTGAAATATTCTTGCTTACACTTGTTTAACTTGCAAAACTAGATTTAAAAGCAAAACTTCTATATTTTGCTAAAATAAGGTTCTTACATCTTCATCATTAGGGTTCTGGTCACAAAAGACTGAGCTTTAAAAGTTACAGTACTTGAGATTTTTTGTTTTTTATTTTATGTGAAAAATAAAATTTCATGACATGATAGGAGAAAACCAGTAGTTCATATATTACATATTTTTGCCTTTAAAGTACTTACACAGAGTACAAGCTATGGGCATAAACATCTTTCAGTCGATATTAGCACAAATTCTCCTTTTCTTTTTTTTTAAATTTTTGTTTTATTGAAGTACAAATATCAATGAGATAGTTTTACCATACCTTGACAAGATGAATTTGATAAATTAATACATTGCAAACTGTTTTCATAATGTTTTGGTAACATAGAAGGTGCATACATGATATTATACTTACAGGCATTATTATAGCGTATGTCTCTTATCAGTAAATAAAGAGAGGGCAGCTGTTTGCGTATCTTATTTTTTATACCTGAATTACATCAAAGATTCAGTAATTAATGCTTTCTACCTCGTTATTTTCCTAGTGGTTGTCCATAGTAATAAAAGCCGACATAATATCCTGTCCATCCACCATTAGTGCAAATCTTGCCTCTCATAGAATTATGTAAAAGTACAGCGTTATCTATCCCAACTGTACTGTCCATACACACACATAATTCTTCCTTTCCATACCCCTTCCTTTGTCTATACCTGTCAAAGATGGGCACTCCATTGTCATTCAACTAACTGAGGTGCTTGAACTTGACAACACAATTCAACACAGTCCAGCATTCCACAACAATGGTGAGTCATCCGAAGAAGCTGTTGACCATGACCATTTACAGCTCAACTTAATATGGCCCCACGATGTACACTTCATTTTCTATACTTTTCTGCTGGATGGTTAAGACCTAGATAGAGCAAGACTTATATACCAACACATGTACTTTATGTTTCTTATGTGGTCAGTGAAGTCCCCTCAAGGTTTATCTTGGAGAGCATGGAGCAGAGTTCTTCAAGTCCTACATGAAAACAAATTCCAGCCCAGACTATTATACCATGCAAAACTCTTTCAAGTTTGATGGAGAAGTGAAATACTTTCACGACAAAGAACAACTAAAGAATTTCATGATGACAAAGCCATCCCTTCACAGGCTGCTGAAAGATATTCTAGAGAGAGACCACAATGACTAGAACTCCATGAATGAGAATGGAAGGAACCCACTAAACAGGACAGACAATTAAACACAGGTTACAAAGGAGTAAACAACACCAGGTAAATAGCATGGAAAACATAAGTCAGCACATTTCAATTATAACCATCAATGTAAACAGACTCAATTCTCCAATTAAGAGAAATAGACTGGCACAATGGATTAGGAAACAAAATCCAACAATATGCTGTATACAAGAAACACACTTAACTCTAAGGACATTCGTAGGCTCAAAGTCAAAGTATGGGAAACAACACTACATGCCCCAGCACCTCAGAAAACAGCAGGAGTAGCAATTCTGTTCTCAGACAGTCTCAACTTCAAACCAAGAAGGATCAAAAGACACAAAGAAGGCCACTATATATTGGTCAAGGGAAAAATTCAAGAGCAAGAAGTAACACTCATAAATATTTATGCACCAAACACAGGAGCACCCAACTATGTAAGACAAACCTTAACAGACATGAAAAACTTAATGTCTAAGAACACAATCTTAACAGGAGACCTTAACACACCCTTATCTCAAAAAGATAGGTCAACCAGACAAAAAATTAGCAAGGAAGTAGCAGAACTGAACCGGATTTTGGAACAAATGGACCTGGTGGACATATAGAGTGTTCTACCCAACCACAGCTGAATACACATTTTTTCAGCTGCACATGGGTCATTTTCCAAAATAGATCACATACTAGTCCAGAGGTCATGCCTAAGTATATGCAAGAAAACAGAAATTATCCCATCCATACTATCTGACCACAATGCAATGAAATTGGAAATGAATGACAAAAGAAACCAGAAAAACCCGCTAAATCCATGGAAACTAAACAACACCCTACTCAGCAATCAATGGGTCGCAGAAGAAATTCAACAAGAAATTCAGCAATATCTACAATTCAATGAAAATTCAAGTACAACTTACAGGAATTTATGGGATGCGATGAAAGCAGTTCTTAGAGGGAAAATCATAGCTATGAACTCACACATTAGGAAAACAGAATGGAAACAAATTAGCACCCTAATGTTGCACCTCGGACAACTAGAAAAAGAAGAGCAAACGAAACCCAGAGCACAAAGATGGGAAGAAATCATAAAGATTAGAGCAGAAATTAATTCAATTGAGATGAAGAAAACAGTTCAAAGAATCCACAAATCAAAAAGTTGGTTCTTTGAAAAACTAAATAACGTTGATAAGCCTCATCAAAAAGAGGCAAAAGAAAATTCAAGTACAAGCAATAAGGAATGAAAAGGGTGAAATCACCACAGACCCAGCAGAAATTCAGAAGATTATCAATAGTTACTTTGAGAATCTTTATGCTCACAGAATAGAAGACACAGAAGAAATGGACAGATTCCTCGAAAGGTACAAATTACCAAAACTGAGTCAAGAAGATATAACAATTCTCAATAAGCCGATAACAGCCAACGAAATATGAAACATAATAAAAAGCCTACTGACAAAGCAAAGTCCAGGTCCTGATGGATTCATAGCTGAATTCTACAAGAAATTTATAGAAGATATAATCCCCACACTCCACAGACTCTTCAGTGAAGTTGAAAAGGAAACAGTCCTCCCAAAATCATTTCTGGAGGCAAGTATAATACTGATTCCAAAACTAGGGAAAGACACAACCAAAAAGGAGAAATACCGGCCAATCTCCCTCATGAACATAGATGCAAAAATACTCCTTTTCTATGAATAAAGAGATACTAATAGTATAATGAGCTTGCAGTTTTTTTCTCTTTTTTCTCTTTCTTCTTTTTCCCTTTCCCTCATCCTAGTTCCTTTTACATTTGAACAATTTCTTTCCACTCTACAATATCTACAGTCTATTTTAGACCTTTATTTGCTCTTTCAATTAATCGCACTGGAGAGACAATACAATGTTTACACATGGGTCTAGTTTATTTCACTGATGAATATGGTCTCAAGTTGCATCCATGTATCTATAAAAATCTCAAGATTATAGCTATTATGGCTGTTTCCAGGATTTAGCTATTATAAATTGTGCTGCTTTAAACATTGGTGCACATATCACTGTGGCATGGTATTTTTAGTTCTTATTGAAATATACCCAGAAGGTGAAGAGTCAGGTCTAATAGGACCTTTAATCCTAGCATTTTAATGAGTCTCTATACTGATTTCCACAGTAGTTGTACCAGTCTCCACTTTCACCAACAGTGGAAAAGGGTTCCTTTATCCCCAGAGCCCTCCCAACATTTAATACTAGTTGATTTCTTGATGGCAGTCAGTTTTTCTGGAGTGAGACAGAATCTCAGTAGTGTTTTCATTTACTTCTCTCAAATGACCAATGATGTTGAGCATTTTTTTCATATATTTATTTGCCATTTGTATTTCTTCATCTGAGAAGCACATAGTCATCTTAGATGCCCATTTTGAGTTGGGTCTTTGAAAAATCTCGATTTTTCTAGCTCTTCTATGTTTTAGATAGAAGTTCTTTGTCTGAAGGACAGTTGGCTAAATTGTTTTCCCCCCAATTTGTGGTTGTCTTTTCGATCTGTTGTCAATTTCTTTGGATATGCAAAAGCTTTTAAGTAAGATGAGATCCCAGTTGTTGATTTTTCGAAGTATTAAATGGCTAAAGAATATTTGAGTGTTAACTTTACTGTTTTCAATAATCAGTTCATAATTGGTTAAATAAATAACTAATATTTTAAATCATGACACCATAAATGTATGTATATATCTAAAAACAAGCTATGACTGTGAGTCTAAACTATAGTTAAAAAGACTACGTAGTTAATGTAACTACAACTACAAACTTAATGTAATTAATAGATACTCTCTTTTATACCATGTATGTTTGGACCTTAAACAAAATGGCCAAAGCTTGACACCTCTTTAAATTTGGCGCATATATTTAAACTTTATCTACATCTGTTGTCTTTGATTAAAGAAATATTTCTTATTATGACCTAAGTGACAAACACTTGCTTATTGAGTAATAAGTTTGTTTGTGGTCATTAGCACTGCTCTCTAATATGTCAGATTTCTAAAAATGTCCTTAATTCTTATCAACATAGTTATACCATATGAAATCTATTAAAGGAGTCCAAAATTTGTCTTGAGAGTAGAAACTAAAGATGCAAAGTTTTCTATGTAGCTGGGATACCAATTATTCCTAACCTTGTGGTATATTTAAATTTATATTTGTGTTTCCAAGATGCACACCTTTAAAGAAAAAAAAAATTCTTACTACACTGGTGATTTTTGGCTAAAGTTGTTACGATGATAAACTTTTTTAGGCTCAAGCATCTGGCTTTCCTTTACTTGTTTTCTGAATATTTGTGATGAAATGCACATGCCAAACAGTTAAGGAGATGATACAGATACTTTAAGGCTTTTGCTTATTTCTTGTGTTCAGTTTCTTTCCATTTTTCTACAACGGTTATTCCTTTCAGTTTTTTTTTTTTTTTTTAATTCTTTGAGGTTCTCACACTAGGGAGATAATATGATGTTTACACAGGTGTGTTGGATTTATTTCACTTATGAGTATAGCCTCTAGTTTCATCCATTCACAAATAAAGCCCTCAAATTTGTCTTTCTTCATACCTGGGTAATACTCCATTGTATAAAAATACCACATCTTTTCTAACCATTCCTTAGGTGATGGACATTTGGGTTGTTTCCAAGATTTGACTAGGACAAACTGTGCTTCAATACAGTGGTTGCTCATATATCACTGTGGTATGATGGTTTCAGTTCTTTTGGAAAAATACCTACAAGAGAAATATCTGGTTTGAATGGGACTTAAAACCCTAGTTGTTGTCTTTTTTTTTTTGAGGAATCTCCATACTGATTTTCATAGTGGCTGTAGCAGTCTACAATCCCACCAACAATGGAGAAAGGTGCCTTTTTTTCCCTACAGCCTCTCCAGCATTTGTTATTAGTTGATTTGAACACAAGGAATAAACAATAAAGATGAGGGAAAGGGAAAAGAGATAGGAAAAAAATGTAAGGGGGAAAAATCCTGCAAGTGTGTATTCAGCATAACTGAGAGGATTATAGCACTCATTTCCATCAGTTTTTGAAAGTAGCAATTAATGTTTAAAATTTTTCACATTGACCAACTCTATATGCTATTATCTATAGTTTCAGCAACTACATTGAGGACAACGAACGCAGTCCAAAAACCATGGCTGAACACCTTTCATCTTGCTCTTCTAAATGTGTACTACTTCTATTGTATAATATTTCTATGTCTTATCAATTAGGATTCTGTCTTTAAAATAAATTTTAAAAAATAAAGTAAAAAGGGACAAGCTAAAAAATTAAACTTTATTGAAAGTAAGCACGAATGTTTCATTATTTAACCAATTTTGAAATCCTGTATCTGTTCATCTGAACAACAGATTTGATGATGCAATACAAAAACCATTGTTAAATTTTTATTTTTGCTTTGAGACTGTATCATATGCACTGTCACTTGTTACTATTTTTGTCTTTGTTTCTGCTGTTTGGTTTTACTTTTCTTTCTTTCTTTGTTTGGAATTTGGAAAGCCATTTACTAAGGAGCTCAGGGGCCCCATCAGTTCTCAAGCAGGAGAGGAACGAAAGGCAGCTAGCCCAGGAAGGGGGAGGGTGCTTAAAACCTGGAACCATATTCCATTTGGTAAACATATTCATTGTCTGACACACAATACTGTTTCAGGGTCATTGTGACCACTACTCAAACTAAATTTCTTTTAGTTTCTGGTTATCTTGCACCTGAGTATTTGTGTGCAGGCTTGCATAGCCCAAGGTTACAATAAGTTAAAACCTATTTAATTTTCTTTTGAAGTCATCTCTGTAAGCTGACTTTGTTTACAGGGATTGGTGAGGGTTATAGAATTTGGTGAAGTAGGAATTTTATCTAGCAAACAGCAAGAAACAGCCACTATTTACTAAACAACCTAGAACAATGGGTGAATGTACATTTGTACAACAGAAAACACAAGATTTACATTTATAGTCTAAAATGTGCGTTGACCCATTACATCATTGATTTAGCTAAAACCCTCAAGTTGTTATAATTGTCCCAGGAGCATGAGGGACTCCTAGTTAGATATCAGTACCATCAACTTGATGATTTGATTTTTTTTGAACATGCTTAGTTTAACAGTTTATAAAACAGGGCTTGATAGAGCCAAGAGAAACAGGACAGGTCCAACTGAGGCAGATACAAGGAGGCTTCGAGAATAGTCTCCAATTTTTCTTTTTGACAAATCTCTAGAGTCAATTTTTTTTTCCCTTTGGCTACATTACACTCAAATTATTTTACTTTTCAAAATAAAATAAAAACAACTTTTTAAAAAAAGCTTATGCTTATGTGATTTTACGTATAATTATGCATTTGTTATAAGACTCAGAGATACTTAAACACTGTTTAGCATGGGAAATGTCACTTTAATTAGACATTAATAGTCTATAAGGTACACTTATAGACAAATTTAGATAGAAGTTTAGTCATTTGGTATCTTGCAATTAAAGATAACTGTGAAAAGTTATACTAATATGAACAATTAAGTGTGTTTCAGAGATAATAAGTAAACCTAATTAGTTCTAATGTAATAATAATGTCATTATGTTCATTATGTTAAAATGATATGCTGCCCTTGATCTCAAGAGTTTTCTGTAAAACACTGTAATTGTTATCTGTTAACATCCTGCAGGGATTCAACAACTAAGGCAACCATCATTAGTAAAGAAATAAAGGGGCTCTGTTCATAGTGTATATTTCAAGTTGCTTTCTCTCTAGATAAAATCCTAAAATTCGGGTATAACTGGATGTCCAGCAGCTGAGTTTGGAGACCAGTGCTAGATAAGAGGACAGCCAGTATTTTCAGGCCCTGGCTTTCTAAGATCAATAAGGATTCAGAACATGAGAGGACCTTTTCTACAGGATTCTTCAACTTGGGGAATCTGAGCAGGCAAGTTGTTGGTCCCTAGAGAGCCCAGGGTACTACCAAAGTGGGATACAGAAAAAGAGAAATATCCTCCATGATTACATGGGAAGCCACATGGTAAAAAAAAAAAAAAAAAAAAAAAAAAAAAAAAAAAAAAAAAAAAAAAAAAAGACCATGACCCATCCTGGAGGCTGACACTGACAGAGGAGCTGTTCCAAAGTAACTCCCAAAGAGCCTTAACTGACCTAATAGATAGGAAGAGGTTAATCTGATCAACGCCGGTCCCAATTTCACTTATCTTAAACACTCAGCAGAGAACTACAGACAACAATGTATAAAAAGTAACACCTTAGTAATAAAAACAGGGTTCCAGTTACTGAGCCTGCAAAGCAGATTCCAGCTGTACCTGTAGCCTCTTACACCTAAAAATGCAAGGATTTGTGTACTAGTAAATAAAATCTTTTCTCTTCAGATAAATTATTCAGATCAGAAGGAAAACATCTTAGGAGAAGTGTTGGACTTAGAAACTCCATCCATAGACAGGCCAAGGACCAGCTGTCTACAATTGTTATTCCAGTTCCCTTAGTAATACTGATGTGGGTGCTTGCGCTAGTCTGCCTTTCCATTCTAATGCGTATGGTTCGCTTGTGGATGTTTTAATCTCTTGGTAAAGGTTGTTTATTCTTACCCAAGACTGCCAGACTCTAGTGACCATTCAGTTGGAACCAGTGACAACTGTGCCAGACTCCTTTTATTGGAATATGTCAGCTCGAGGTTGGAGAGTTCATACCTGCTAAACTGCAGCGTGACTTTATCCATAGTTAGTTAGATTAGTACCTTGTGGAGAAGGTCTCCATGGTGATCCTTCTCAGCTTGCAGCAGGTAGACTGACACTAAGCCCATTCTCTTCTAAGTACAATAAAGGACAATTCTTCAGATGGGGGAAGTACTAGAGGCAGCTAAATTAGAAAATGATATACAGTCAGGGAGGGACTTGGCTTTCAAAGGAAATCAGGGGAAAATAAACATAACAGAACTGTACATGGAGGTGCACCTGAAGAAGGCCTGGCCTCAAGACACACAATGGACAGGCTTTCCTGCCTTCCTAAAGAATAGACAATAACGGGAAATGCTACTGTAATTAGCAGCTCATGGTGTAGAAGGTCCAGATAGGCATCAGTCAAACCAGTTGGGTGACTAGAAAGCATTAGGGCCGGGGCTTTCCAGGCATAACTTGGTGCCTTCCTTGTATCCTTGCCTTATGATACTTGCCTGACTGGATCAATATAAGCTAAAAGGCTGTACTTATAATCCTGCAAGTTCATTGTGGCTTGACCCACACTATACCCCCATGGCGGCTGTGCTCTGTAAGTTCCCCCTGACAAAGGACCCCATGGCAATCTACTTTGAGGATTCCCCCTGTATCTCAGGGGCTAATTCTCAATAAAATGTTCTCACTTTTACACGGCACTGTCTGTTGTAACTCATTCTTTGATTTCAGGGGGCATGAACTCAGCACTTCTAATATCGTACAGGTTGAGAGTCATATTTTTTCCTGTATCATTCATAATCACAGCTTTATGGTTTTTTTTCAAGCAAATAGCAAAAGACAGCTTTTGTACAAAAATATACATTTTTATTCAATATTTATATAATATTTATTTTCACAATAATAATTTTAGAAATGTATGAAATTTAAAACAATGTGATTTTTGCATTCAAGATCTTTGCAAAGACCTTAATGATATCTTCAGTGTAGAACTGGGCTTCTCAGAAAGAAAACTGAGTTCCCAACTCTTTAAAAATACTTTAACTTGTGGAAGATAAAATTAAAACATCAATAAATTAAATAAGGTTAATACTTTTTCAGACATCATATTTCATATCAATAAGGTTCATACTGGCACTACCGGTTACTGAGAAAATACAGTGGTAGTTAAATTAGTTAAATTAGCTAAGGTTCTTGGGGTTCTGTGTTGTGAAGCTAATGTTCAAAGGCACTGAAGTTTTCGGTGCAGTTGAGTTCTGCTTCTGCAGGGATTTCTGGTCCAGTACGGCAATGTACTCCTCGACCCAGCTCTGTCTGGGGTCGGCACAGACCTCCTTGTTCAGTACAGTCTTGAAGCTGTGGGAGAGAGAAGCCACAGTTAAAGCTCTGCGGGTGCAGCGCAGAAGCGCAGCCTGCCCTGCTCCAGTGAGCTGCCCTAGGGTAAGGGAGGAGGAGGCAGGAGGCAGCGCGGGGAAGCTGCTCCACTAGGATCCCAGGTGAAGCCGTCCCGACTGCTGGCTGAGGACACGGGACGGCCTGAGTGTGCAGCCACACGGGGAGTGAGGGTGGGAGTCAACTTTTCCTTGTTGGTTTTGGCTTTCCCACTGGGAATCAGTGGGCACTGGATTTGAGGATGTGACTTGGACTCTAAGTGTGTGGGGACTGCCTGTGGCTCTCCAAGGAAGAACTGTGGATCAGAAAGGGCTGGTGGCTGCACTTACATCACGGCATTCTGGGGACACCTGCTGCTCGTGATTCTTTCATAGCTCCTCACCCTCTTCAGCGGGATCTTCCTGTTAAATGAGTAGCAGCAGATTGGGGCATTGACTCCATCTGGAAAAGAAGACACAAAGATAAAGCATTGGACAATGGTCAGGTCTTTCTGTCCTCAGAATAGGAAACCATCATGAGAAGACGTTTCGTGAAAACTAGAAAAGATATTTCATGCATTGACTCATTGTGCCATTCCATAAAATGGGTATGCAATGCTCATAGTAAATTAGGAGAAAGGTGACATGTTCAAATTAGATAATTCAGTAGAATGTTGTTAGAAGAGGCAAAGTGTACAAATTATTAGGGCCAAGGATCAACCAGGAATCTTAGCTATGGGGCTTTCTTTTAAACTCCGAAAATCCATGCGGGGTCTTTGTGCCTCTTATGCCAATGTATATGGTGAACCATTCGCTTGGAAGTTGGGCTGAGTGAAAGCCAGAACAGATTCTGGGTCTCCTCCCTCCTCCCTGTGTCTGGAAATATCCTGCTCCCAGATGCCTTTCTCTGGTCACTCAGGACACAAGCACTGCTGAATGCTGCAGGAGCAGTAGCTCCTGATGCTGTTTCCAGAACTAGAGCCCTGCAAGCAGCTGGATTTGGAGCCCACAGCTGGAATCCCAGCTCCTTGCCCAGGGGCAGCAGGGGGGTTGGACTCTGTTCTTGTCCTCAGATGAGGACAAGGACAGAGCCCTCACACTGGAAGAGCAGGGGCTAAGGTGAGATAAGCCCCCCTTGTGCTGTGCTGGCCCCTGGTGACCCAGGGATGAGTGATGCACTGTCCAGGGAGGGAGGCAGGGACTTACCTGGCTGTGCCAGCAGGAGGGTGCTGAAGGTGGCCGCTGTGAGCAGCAGGCACAGAAGGACTGAGGAGGCCTGCATGGTGGAGGGCGGGAGACCAGCTTGCGTGTGAGAGGTGGAGGTTTCTGAGCTGGTCCCAGCTTCTCTGCTCTTCTGGTGTGCCCTCTCTCCCTTTTATTGAAATCTAAGAGGGTGGAGTCAGGCGAGAGGGCTTGGCTTGTGGCAGCATCATGATGAATGAATGACACAGTGGAAACTTAAATCTGCTGAGCTAGTGCTGTATTCTACGATGTTTCCAGGAAGTGGAAGAGGGAGACTGTGGGCCAGAACTTTTCACTTTTTTCATTCACTGCCGAGGCCAAAAGAGGTAGCGGCCCTTTAGGGTGGGCGGTGGCTCTGTGCCCAGTCTTCCCACGGATATGAAACCAGTCACTTAAAGATTCTTCATTCTTTTCACCAAAAGGAAGGAAACCTGTCACGGATTAGGAAGAAATCAAATAATCTGAGGGGCTTGCCAGGCATGTTGAGGCTTGCCCCATTCCCCTGTCTAGACCACAGCCTGAGGAGACTTTGAGGCAAGCACGGGCTCAGAATCCTTGGTGGCCTCCCGCACAGTGTATTTAACCCTTTTCTCTTTAAAATGCCATGGGAAAGAACAAGGATGATTAGAATAAATGTAAGATTTTGTAAACGTTGAACTGATTTCTAAGTTGTGACAGGTTGGACTTAGAAGCAGCCAGGCAGAGATGCCACCAAAGGGGCTTTGTCATGTTCTGTTCGCTCAGCACTTCACTCCGTGCCAGAAATATGCTACCGATTTTGCACGGGGGGGGGGGGGCAGGAGGGGGATGCAGGTGTAATCTGCCCGATATCCTCCAAATCGGAATGCACGAAGCTCAGCTTCTGGGTCTGCACAGCTCTGCTGCCACAGTGACAGACAATGGCCATTCCCTGGCTATCTGTCGGGCTCCTTGTCCTGTGCTCAGCATCCTGCAGGCCAGCAGACAGCTATAGGAGTACCAGGAAGGGTGCCTTGTGCTTGAACTGCTGTGAGCTCAGAGTCTGTGGTCAGCCCCACAGACAGGAGTGGGCCAGAACTGCGTCCTCCACCAGGTGCCTGCCCTCCTGACGTCTTCCTTTATTTCCAGGCAACATGAGTGAGCACAGAACCCAATTTTGGGAATTGAAATGCCTGGTTTCACTCTTCAGTTGCACCTCCAGTTTCTTTAGATCACATGGTAAAACTGAAAAGACCTCAGCAACATTTTTCTGTTGCAAATATGGTAGGAAGCCTTGAGGCATATGAGTGGCTACAGCTCAGGTCTCTCACCTCCTCCAGTCTACTGCTTCATCCTGCTGAACCTTGCTGCGCTCTTGCCTCAAAGGGAGGGGATGGATTCGGGGCTCTTCTGTTACAAAGAGTCATTGAGATAAGGTGTATACAGATTCATGGGCTTTTTGCTAGTCACCATGAGTGCTATATGCTATGGTGGGATCAAGCAAATGACTGCTTTGGGTCCATAGTATGTGGGCACAGTGGCATTACTGACTGCTCGTCAGGAGCTGAGGATGGTGCTGAAGGGCTTCCCAGTCCTCCAAACAACCTGATCTTCCTTAGGTGCAAGTGAAGTTCAGTTACTGCTCCATGACCTTCCAGGTGGGACCAAGATTCTGCTAGGATGCTCTGATTCCAGAGTTCCTGCTCCAGGGTACCAGGCTCAGTGTAATGTCTCAGGATAGAAGGCTATCATGAGACTCGGCAGGATGGAACAGAGACACCTAGAGTCAGAAAGCAGAGACTGGGTGGAATTACACTCTTGAAGTACAAGAAAGAACAAGTTCACTTTACACTGCTTCTCTTGCACCTTTTTCATACTTTATATTCAGTTTGCTTGACTCCTGTTTCTCCTGTCTCAGCCTCTTTTGTGCTAAGATTACAGGCATGCCAAGTTTTGGGGTGGGAACAGCATGAAGTACCTGGGATCTGGGGCCAGGGTGGCATGTGGTATCTGGGATCGAACTTGGGACCTCATGCTTGCAAGGCAGGTGCTTTTACTGCTGAGCTATCTCCCCAGCCCTCCTCTCACTACTGTTGAAACCTACTGCACTTAGCTCAGTCCTTTACCCATGACTAACACCATTCCTCCAACATGAATAAAATATTCCCATGATGGAGACTGTGTAATTTCTAACCATCATTTCTTTCCGGACCATCTCATACCACCTTCCAAGAAGATTTTCTCCATATGAGTAGAAAGCCCCCTCTAACGTATGAATGAGTCCTTTTTTGTAGACTTGGAGGACTCATCCCCATTCCCCCTGGGATGCAGTCATTCCTTGGGCCTTCTCTAGGTCAATAAGTTGAAAGATGCGAAGAGTTTTCAATGATCGCTAACACTCCTAGAATTTTGGATGCTGAAGACCTACACAGGTTGTGAATCTATTCTTCTTTCTGTGTAAGGGGATCATATTTCAGAGTTTGGGACCAACTGGCCTAGGGGCACAAAGAAGAGCTGCTGGCTTATCTGAGTATTCACATAGACTTTCCTGTCTCCATTAAGTGTGGAATTGTCATCTTGGATCAGTGCCTTGGCCAAGACAAGCTTCAGACAGCAGATATGTGGAAGGTGAAAGGATGTGAATCATTAGAGAAAGTTTTATGAAAAGTGGTTGTCTGCTTCCCTCTCACTTTCGTTATGCAGGGTAACATAGCTGTGAGGCCAAGGGTAAGTTGGGAGAAGAGAATGGAAATTCCCACTCTTAGGCAGCTTTGGAAATTCCCAGATCTTGTGGAGAAGAATGAACTTGGCTGGGGTTCACATTCCAGATGCTGGGCCTGGAGCCCAGCAGCTCTCCCTGGGAGTGTGCTGGAAATGATTCAGTGAAAGCATGAGTTGGGTTAGGTCCAAGGGAAAGGCCAGAGAGGCGACATTGTGGGAGATGATATCTACGCTGTGGTGCCCCCCCCCTCAGAATCCCAAGATCCCCTGGGTTGCCTCCCCACTAATTCATAGACGAGGAATAGACAAGTTCCTCTTGCTGAATAATCCTATTTCCTTCCAGTCAGGGATTTGACCCCACAGGATCCTCCGCATATACCTTGGTCATCTCTGCAGACGCCCACTCTGTGTCAAGGGTAAAGGAAAAAGGAAGTAGAAGCATGCTTTCTAGAAAGATCAGAAGCCAGTTCTCAAGGCAGGGCCTGCACTGCTTCCTCTGGTCCCTATCTCTTCATTACTTCCTTTGCGTCCAATGTGGCATGCAGTCCCCTTCCAACTCAGGCTTTTGAGAGAAAGGCAGTGGACTCTGCACCGGCCCAGCACTTTCTAGCCTCCTCTCTGGAGCCCTCTCCACTTCCCCTTTCTCCCAGGTGAGCTCTCACTCCAGGTGGCTCAGCGCTCACACCTCTGGACCCTCTTTTCTATAATCTTTTCATTCTTTTTCCTTTCATGGACCAAGATCCTTTATTGTTCTTTCACAGGATGTCAGAAAGAAATGAGACTTAGAGGGGATCCACATTTTTTTTTGTCTGTGTGTTTGTTTGTTTGGTAGGAAAACAGAGGTGTAGAAGAAGGCAGTGCCAGACCCAAGGTGGCATGGAAGACTAGTGGACTGTCCTTTTTGTACAGAAGGCATTGCTTCCTAATCTTCACATCCAGGCTGTGAACGCCTGCTCTGCGCTGCTCTCTAGAAGAGATGCCAAAATAGGTCTCCACGCAAGGTTGGCCTGAGCTGTGGAATAAGCCCCAGCAGTGCCCAGCCCCTATGCTTCCAGCATGTGGGCTCCTCCTGTGGCTCTGCTCTGGTCCCAGGGATGCTGGTGGGGCTGGCAGTGGAATAAAAGAGGAGAAAGGGAAGTTGCAGTGGCAGTGGCAGGCGTTGGATGGGAAAGAGCATGTTTTCTTCTCATTGGGGGCTCATTATTTAGACTGCCTCCTGCACTGGAGCTGGCAGTCAGCCCCCGCGTCCAAGGCTGAGGGCTGCTGATGAAGGGGTGGAGGTAAAGCGAGCTGCTCAGCTAATTGTGCTGTCAGCCACTGGGGGGCATTTCTGGGCCACCCAGTGGGGGAGGCGCTGCTGCCCTTGTCTGAGGCCTGCATTTCTCAAAGTGTCCTGAGCGGTGCATGAAAGGTCAGGGGAAAGAGAAACACTTTTGAAAAATCTCCGTGAAGGTGCTGGACTTGTAGCCCTCCTTGCAGAGGGAGTTCTTAGAGAAAACAACTTTGGATGATCAGGTAGGGGTGGGGACAGAAGAATCCTCTTGACATGTTTTCAGTAAATCCTTAACATCCATGGGAGTCACCCGCAGGAGCTAGAGGGACATAAGGAAGGATTGCACTAGCCAGAGAGAGATGGAGCTGTGATGTTCCCAGCGGAGGGGTCCAGAGACATTTAAAGATGGGGTCAAGAGTTCAGAGTTTGAGCATGTTGAGGCTATTGGGAAATTTGAGCGTGCCGGGGGCTCATCTGGAAGCAAATTTATGGCAACACACATTGTAATGTGCTTGCACACACCCTTGCGTCCAGGTGAGGCACAGACCCTGAATCTTGGGGGATTTGGCGGGGCAAGGACCCAGCATTTCTATGGGGCTCCCCACGGTATCACTGCCGCTGCAGCACAGATCTATCTGAAGGAGCGCTGAGATGAGGAAGTGCTGGTCAGGAGAGGGAAGCAGCCAGCTGAGCATTTTGCCTGGCCTAGGATTCCTGCCCACGGTTTTGTGAACTATGTGGAATTGTCCTCTATACCTATGTGCTTGCATCTTTGGGGGGAAAGCCCAACACTTCTATTACATTAGCAAAGGTCCCTGTCCCCTCCAAATGATTCAATACTATGGATCCCATCAAAGACGGAGAGTTCTTGAGCTCCCTGCCCCCGAATTTGCTGAATGACAATTTGTAGTTTTCCTATATAAAGCTGTAAATTTTCAAACTGTCCCTTTTCTAGATGGTTGCTTGCCTGTATTTGGGAGCCCTGGGGCAAAAGCTTAGGCCATATGAATGTAGCAGGAAAAGCTCCGGCTAAGGTCAGAAGACTATGATTGAAGGCTTGGTTGTGTCTCTGCCTAGCTGTGTGGCTCTGACCTCTCTGGACCTCTTATGCACAGAGTGATTAGTAAAGAGTGGTTTCTATCATTGTCATGAGACTTGTTATGAAGAAATAGCACAAGAATGCTTGGTAAGCAATGCATAAGGAGCTGTGACATTATGAGGGCGGGTGAGGACTCTTGGGACACAGGGCCAGGCCAAACAGTGAATTTGAATACTTCTGTGGGGTCTAAGGCTCCCCCTCTCCACTGTCCCCTGTGAAGATGCTCTGGTCACCAGTGTCACATAAGGCACAATGAGGACCTGTAGTCTGAGTACTCCATTATCACTGTTCTCTTACTTACCTGGGGATGCAAAGCATTGGGGACTGCCAAAAAGCTGAAGATCAGATGCTGGCAAGGCCAGTGTTGGGCCAGAGCCCCAGCACTTCACCCAGTAGTCAGCTCTGAGCATCTCCCTGGCCCTGCCGCATGGGCTTCCTCTCCTCCGGCCTCCCTCACCTCCCTCTCTGCTCCTCCAACAGTTTGCTCTGCCCCATTTCAGAGTCTTAGCCTAGCAGCCCCCCCCCCAACTGACTGACAGCAGGGACAGGGAGAGGGTTTTTCAGTACCTAGCGTTGGAAGCTTACACACCGCGCAAAACTCTCCATGCATCATCTCCCCCCAGGTATCTGAATAGCAGGATGATTCAGTACCAGCCAACCGAGGAAATCAAGAGAGAAGCAGCAAGACTTTTGATACTCTGAGTTTTCCCCTTCTCTAACTTGAGGACAAAATAGTGGCAAGGCTATGGGTGGGGGGGGGTGAGATGACAAGAAAGAGAGTGATTTTCCAGGGGCTGTTGAGATCCTTATTTCAGGGTGTGTTCTCTTGGTCTCTCTTGGTTGCAAAAGACTGCGTGTTAGAAAGGGGGAAGCTTCAGTCTTCCCTAATAGTGACTTCTTGGTTAATACATGTGTTTTCAGTAGCAGTGGAAAACCCTCCCTACCCCTGGCTTCATTCAAAAGCAGCTCCCTCTGCCTTTCCTCAAAACTAAAATCTACAGGAAAAAAAAAAATCTGAATAAAAATGCAAATTATGTGTCCAGTAGGGGAAGAGGCTCAGAAGAAATTGTTTTGTAGAGCACACACATCTGTTCTGATTTTAGTGTAGAACACAAGCAAATAATTCAGTCATACCACTGATTGATTGCTCAGCACACTAGCCAATAAAATAACAGAAACTATGAAAGCGTGCTGGTCCTCAGGGAGCTGTTTGCATGGGATGGGGACAGCAGGCTGAGGACTATTGGGTATATACAGGACAAGGGACTCTTGTCTATGTATTTCATTATTACTTTTAGCAATAGCACCTGGCATGGATGCTGACAAATATGTGACAAATGAATGAATTAGAAAAAAAGTCAGAGCTGCAAGTCATTGCAGTGATCTGAGAATCGAAAATCCCTGCACTGTTTAATTTAAAAAGTGGGCTGTAAATTTGCCCAATATTCCTTTAGTTCATGTCAGTGTCAGCGCTAGTGCAGAGGTGCAGACCAAGTGTGTGTGTGTGTGTGTGTGTGTGTGTGTGAGAGAGAGAGAGAGAGAGAGAGAGAGAGAGAGAGAGAGAGAGAGAGAGCTCGCACATGCCCACACCCTGGACAGGGTACATCATGACACAGATCTTGACAATTCCTAGCAAGACTGCTAGTGACATAGGATAAATGTAACTCCCAGCCTGCCACCTATCAGATGTGCTAAGTCATGTCCCAAGAATATCAAAGAATTGGAAGATTTATTGAGAGTTAGCTCCTGGTATATAGGAGGGGTCCCAGAGTAGGTTGTCACTTAGGTGCTTTATTGAGACTCATTTATAAAGCCAAGTCCCAATGTGGGATCCAACTGTAATAAACTTATAGGAATACAAGAGTAGCTTTTCAGCTAATACTGATCTGAGAGGAAAACGAATTACAGAGCAAGGCTATACCAGAAGAACAAAGGCATTGGCACAGGGGTGGGTCCAGATGCTCTGGATCCTTTGGGTCACTGCTGCCTCTCTTGACTTATTGGACTAGGTGATGCTAATTGTAATACAATGTCAAGTTGCTTCTGATTCCTCAGGGAGGCAAACAGATCTGAGCATTGTATCTTTGTCTTGAAACCTAGCCTTCTTGAGCTTTGCCTTCAACCAAAATTCTTTTTTTTTAAATGTATTTGATACAGGGTCTCACTATACAGTTGAACTGATAGTGATCCTCTTGTTTTCAACCTCCCCAGCACTGGGACTACAGATGTGCACCACCATGCTTGGACTTAGTCTCTGGCTCAGCATGCCCAGAAGCAGGACCAGCCTGGCATGTGGTGCTAGGGATCGAATCCTCATCCCTGCACTCGACTAAGCAGGTACTTAGTCCACTAAGCTTTCTCACCAGCCTTTAACCACAATTCTGATGTCTTTAATTTTCATTGACTTCTTGGAGAGCCCAGACTTGCCCTGATTGTATATTAATTTCTATGTAATTTAGCCACTCATAATACCAGCCATTTATATATAGCTACTTTCTCTTAATTCAGTAAGAAAAAAGATTTGTACTAATAGTGTTTGGACAGGATATCATGTCTGTATCCTGTGCTATGAATGACTACTACAAAGACAACAATATGCAATGTATTAATTGTTGTAACTCTCCTACCAACCTGTTTTGAAGCTGTCTCATTGCATTTTTTTCTCAATAAAATTAATAAAAGAATAAAATAATGATTTAAAGCAAAAAAAAAAAAAACCACAATTTTATTTGGAGAAATCTTACCAAAGTAGAAGTAGGCACTTGGAAGAAGCAGAGAAAGAGACCTTTCATGACCAAAAAAAGCTTACCTATCTTAATCCTCTTGTTCCACTGAGCCTGAGGCAGAGGAATTAATGGGTGTGTTTGCATAAGAATGAAGAGGCTTCCTAAGAAGGGAAGAACCAAAGCTCTTCTAAGGCCAAAATTGTTAGACACTGAAAGTCTGCAGAACTTCTGACTGAGTTGGTTACCACAGAGATTCAACACCTGAGCTGAGAGGTCAGTGGGTAGAGACCGTCAGCCCTCCCCTGCTGATGCTGTCCATAGTGTTACTTCAAGAATCGCAGCGTGAGTCTGTGAATGGACACAAGATTCTACAGCATTGGGCGCCATATAAGGTGTCACCATGGCTACGGCTGGAGGAGGTGTCTTCAGAGCAAGAAACAAGAAAATCTCTGGATGCACTGATGTCAGTGGTCTTCAGTTGCCTTTGGGTCAGTAACAGAAGCCGTGGCAGCTGAGAGCTCTGGGCACTAGAAAGTGGGTGTGAGATCTAGCTCCTGAGAATAGCAGTAAGACTTCAAAGCTTGATTGAATAGATCTCCACATTTCTTGGGTGGCATGAGAGGCAACTTAAATGTGAACTACTAGATTTTTTTCCTAAGATGGACAACTAAGATTAAGTGAACAGAATAAAAGAGATTTAGATAACATGCACCCTGAGGTAGCAATAAGGACCATGTCAGGGACAGACACTTACTTGCACACTATGGCTAATTCATTACTCCATCACATCATTAGATCAATTATGCCCCCTTTCAGTTCCTGTAGTTAGGAAAAATTCATTCCCCCAAATGTTAGCATAAGCCTTGTCTGAATTGACTCTGATTTCATGAAAATAGTAAACATTAATTTTAAGCATTCTCTAAGTACCTGCTAGAATGTCTATGAGGGAAGATTTTGAAATGTGCCAAAAGCTATCATCTTTTACATCTATTTTGTGGTTCATCAAATCCCATGAGTCTAACCAGGAACGTGGAGCACAGGCAGGCTGGTTTCCCTCTCTCTGTTTTATAGATGGAGAAATGGAGATTTAGATGTTGACTTCAGTCTAGACAGAGAGCCGGGGAGCAGAGGTTTTGGGGTTCTCAGGCTAAGTCCAGGCTTCTCTATGGTCCACCCCTTTCCCAAAGCCCAGCCCTTTCTTCTCCTGGTTATCCTCTTGGCCCTAGCTCAAGATCCAAGTCTCCTCTGGGGATCATGCAGGTGGAGGGCAGAGTAAAGATGCAGAAGATTAAGGAATAAAGAAAGAAAGAAAAGAAAGGACAAACTTTGCGGAGGCTGATTTCCCACTTCCTCTTTCCTCAGATGAATTCACCATCGCTAATCTCAGCCCTTGCCCCGCGGCTGCTGTTCGGCCTTTGTCATCTTCCTGAACTTCTCCATTTCATGGAGCCCTACTTAGTAATCCATTTCCTCCACTGATGCTATTCACTTCCTTCCCCTCTAGCAGCTCTCTGTCTATTCCTCCAGTACCCCCAGGCCCTTCCACCCCTCCCTGCTTTCTACTTCTCACCCCAGTGCAGTGCTGGATACCTTCTCTCTAGCATGTTACTATCTCCTTTCCAGGGTTGCAACACTCCTCCCACAGATATCAAAATCCAGATCATCTGTCCTCTGATCACCCCCTATTCCCACCTATTCCTACCTAAGCAGTTAGGCTGGCTGCGAGACCTTGCTATGAGCTCTGTGATGCTGCTCGCAAGGCTGCATTCATTGTATTCTATTTGTGTCACTTGTTCATGCTTCGCAGTGGCACCCCCCATCTCCACCATGATCATGACCATGACCATGACCCTGACATGGCATTGCATGTCAGGCTTCTTGGGAGGCAGCATGCTCTCAGTGTAATCAGAGCCTATGAGATAAAAATTACCACAACGTCCACATGAAAACTTAATTCACTCTTCACATTACTGCATTTTTGGTTGCTTTTGCTCAGTTAGGGTCCTGGCTCCATCTGTATCCATGGTTTCCAGTTGCTTCTCCCTCAATTTGGCACTCATTGTTTTAATCATTTATCTACCTATGCATCTGTCTGTCTGTCTGTCTGTCTGTCTGTCTGTCTGTCTGTCTATCTGGTCCAGTCTTGCTACACACGCTTGGTAGGGTCCAACTCTTGCGTGTGGCCACCACAAGAGCTGACCTGGCCCTTGAGAACTTTGCAGCCACATCTCAGCAGTCATGCCGCTCAGATGTCCTGTGCTGTGGTGACATCACTTTTCTCATCTTTCCCAGAATGTAGGCTCTGCACATATTATGTTCCTTTTCTAGAGAGGCAGCGAGATCTCTTCTGAGAAATCTACAAACACACAAACCCTTGGGTGCCCTTAATATAGGAGATAGTCCTGTTTGTAACCTCACCTGACTGCATCTTGTCTTTTAAAGGTTGCTTATAAGGTTATCTTCTCCACAACATGTAGCTAAGGTAGGCAAGCTTGACTTAACCTATTCTTTGCCACTATCCCAGCAGCTATTCATTCATGCTTTCTTTATTCACTCATGTAATGAGTAATAATTAAGTGTCTAGCCTGTGCGAGTCATTGGCTCTATATCAGGAGTGTGTTTGTTGAATGAAGGAATTGAAAGGTGGGATTAGCTAGATCTCAGCTAACTAGAAAGCTCAGAAATCTAAAAATAGCCTTTGTGCTTTGACAGGGGCCTGAGCCACCTGGGCCATCTGAGCCACCAAGAGGAGTTGACTAAGTAGTTCTGCACGATGTCATTTTAGTGAGTGGTGATCTTGGGCTGTCAAATGCAGAAGGGAAACAGTAAATTTCCAATTCTCTTTAGTTTGTTTGTTTCAACTCTTTCACTTCCACGGCAGCTGCAAAGGAAGGAAATAACTCAATTCTGGAGTTTTCCCACTGAATGAGACAGGAGGCTTAGTCCAGAACACAGTATTTTGCATCCTTTCATTTCACAACTCGAAAATCCAATTAGATAAACAAGACAGGACGACCATGCCAATGGACAGAGACATCAAATGACCTCCTCAAGGTCACAGTGCAAGAATGTGGTAGAGGGAGGGCTGGAAAACTGATCTTCTACATCTACAACTGCACTGCGTAGACCCACCATCTGCTTTCTCAGGCATTTTGTGAAAAAGCATGTCTAGAGATCCAGACTGGAAACCCTATTGGTCTGTAGTAAGGTCTCATTTCTTGGCCAAAACTGCATCCTTCTTATCCTTCCTTCTCAAATATATTTTGCAATATAATTCTTTTTATCTTTACTGCCCTGAGTTAAATAACGAGTCTGGCTTCCTTCCTGGTGTTTGGTTTCTGTTGCTTCTTTTGCTTTACATTAAATTTTTCTTGTTCCCTATTTTCTTCTCTCTCATATTAAATTCATCTCCTTGTACTTAGTCATCAAAGTGGCAGTTTCAGTGACTTCAAACACCCTATTCTGAGAGATGACACAGATTTTTCCAGGGTGGTGTTGGTTCTAGGTCTTCTAGGAAAAATAAAGTCAGAAAAAACTGCCTCTTTCTTTCTATCCCATTCCACTATTTACATTTTATGAAAGGAAAAGACCTCCCACCTTGCTGGGACTTCCAAGTTCTTAGCTAGGACTTTAGGTAAATCCAGAGGCAGCTCTGACTTTATACAGTTACTATTGGCTTAGACGAGAACTGAGGGTTCTAAATTCTATAAGCAGAGTGACCATCTTGCTGCCATTGGGTAAGAGAGTTAGTTGGTATTAAGGTTGCATGGCTTTGACATCCAAGCCTTGCCTTGCAGATTGATGATTCTGAAGCATAGAAGAATCAGAGACTTAGTCCAAGATTACACAGCATCTCAGGGACCAGGGCTTGAACTGGAATTCAGGTTAGTGATTGCTCATTTGGGAAGGGGTCTTGGTGTGTCAGAGTCCCCTGGAAGTGATTTGCCAAATCTTAGAGTATGGATTCTGGATATATCTTTTGGAAGCACTCTAATTTTATAGTTTCAGTTCTTAAAAACTTGAATGGTCTGGGTTATAACTTTGGGTCAGATGCTACTCCCAGGAGGTGCATAGCTCTTTTTATTGGGGGTGGTGGTGGTGGTGGTTGTTTGTTTATTTTATTTTATACTTTTGTTTTAGGCAGGGTCTTGCTATGTAGTCCTGGTTGGTCTTGAACTTATGGTGCTCCTCCTGCCTCAGCTTCCCCAGGGCTGGGATTACAGGTGTGCACCACTATGCACAACTAAGTTTTAATTCCTAATTTCTGCTATCTGAAGTATTAATGAAGGAAAGTGAGGTGCGGGCTTGTGGGATGTTGCTTAGCATGCCTGTTCTGAAACTTCAGGGATGCTTGGCTATTCTCACAAAGCTCTCTAAGATCACCACACAACTTGGTTTCTAAACCTAGTAATCACCAGGTTGTCTTTCCCATTACAATTATGATAACAGTACTTACAATTCATTGGAGATTTGCTGCCTTTTATAGCCCACCAAGCTCATTTTTATTTGTTCCTTTATTTCTGAGGTTTACAATAGCCTACTATACAGCAAGAACTTTAGTTTCCCAAGTTGAGAATCTAAGGTCCAGAGAAGCTAAAACCTTGGCTAGGGCTCCGTAGATGGAAAATAATAGAAGCCAGTGTCCCGATTTGGAGCCTTGGTAGAACTTTATTCTCACACAGAAGTTCATAACCGTGAGACTTTTGTATGCAAAGTGCCTGGCCCATTTAGTCCCTTATAGCAAATTGGGAAGTTGACCTCAATTTTTAAAAAAAGGAAACAAAGGTTTGAGTCACACAGCAATCCGTGGCTGTTCTAGATCACCGCTTAAGGGCACCTTACTCTACCCTTCCTTGCTTCACATGCCCTTGGCCTGATGAAAAGATCTCAACTGTGCTCCAGGAAGTCCAGCAGGCGGATAGCCAAGGCCAGGACAATGGCCTGGACCCTGCTTCCTGTTGAGAGTGCTCTCCTCAGACTTGAGCTGGACCTCTCAGAGAGGAAGTTTTCTATGGACTAAAGGTTTTTGTGAGCCTTATCTTTTGTATCCTCCACTTTCTCTAGGATGAAGCTAAGAACTGATAACCAATGGTTAGACAACAGTTGTGTCCTCAGAGATCTTGGGAGAAGGTCCATTTATTTACCCATCTTTAAGTAAAGTTTTATCATGGAGATACTTAGTGCAAAAGCATTATGGTGACTTGTTGGGATGCTAGAACTGATAAGACGGGTCATGACTTTAAGGCAGTGAATGTTAGTTCAATGGATTGAATAGAAAATGGTAAATTATCCTAGATTATTCCATCTATCTGAAGTTCCAAGTTCAGCCCCTTTTTGTATCTCTATTGGTAGCACTCTTCTCTGGGTAATTAAAACCTTTTCTGGATACCATAAGGCTCCTAGATGAGTTTTTATTTATTTATTTATTTTACTTTTTTATTTTAGGGAAGTGTTTACAGGTGTTCAGGGACTCACTTCCAGGTTGGACTCATAGTGATCTGCCTGTTTAAAGCCCCCCAAGAGTTGGGATTATAGGTAGAGGCCATTATGCCCAGTCTCAAATACCATCTCAGGATGCCCTGGGGATGGGGCTAGAATGGCAGGCTTAGGGATCGAACCCCCAGCCCCTGCTCCTGTTCGCAGGTACTTTAATCTATGGAGCTATTTGGCCAGCCTTTATATGAGCTTTTTGACTACAGTCTCACAACTCTAATCCAAACTTCAAAAGACTCTGTAAAGCCACACCAACTGCCTTGCTTCTCTGATAAAAATTCTTCCATAGCTCCCCTCTGCCCTCAACACCCCCATCATGCCAGGAACTCAGTTACAACTTGGCCCTCATCTACTATTTCAGTCCCATTTTTCTTCTCTCCTACTGTGGACCTGGCTCCAAAAAGATCAAGATATTTTGCAAGGATCCCCTTCTATTTCACCAAAAAGCATGCTTCTGGGGTTTTGCACAAGTTGTTTCCTTTTCCTAGAAGATCTTCATCTGTCTGGCTGCTAGACATCTACTCATCCCACAAACCAATGCAGAGGACTCTTCTTCCTGGAAGTCTGGGCTGGAAACACACCTTGGGTGACGTGTACATTTACATGTAAGCTTGATTTGAGCTAAGAGATACCTGGAGAGCTGGCCAAACATTTCGGTTCATAGATTAACAAAAGAAAATCACCCTCCCCAGGGCACGTGAACATCATCCAATCCATCCAGAGCCCCAACACAACGCAAGGAAGGAAAAGGAAGGACCCATTTCTTTCTGTTAGAGCCCATCTCCTGTCTTCAGACATCAGCGTTCCTGGTTCTCAGGCCTTAGCAGTCAGATGGAAATATCATTGGCTCTTCTAGTTCTCAGGTCTTTGGGTTTGGGCTGGAACTACATCACTAGCTTGCCTGAGTTTGCAGCTTGTAGGTGGCGGGCTGTGGAGCTTCTCAATTGTGCTACCCATGAGCCAACCTCTCACAGTAAGTCTCATTATGTTTATTTATAAATAACCTATTGTTTCTGTTTCTCTGAAGAACACACCCTTCTTCTATATTCCTCTGGCATTCATATTTGTTCGAAACAAGTGCCAATGCATCCTATTGCAGTTGTTGGTCTGGCTTATCTCCCAGGTTGATCTGCAGGCCCCTGGGTCCCTAAAGACTAGATGATGCCTGGCTCAACAAGGTGCTCAATAATGGCCTATTGAAGAGCTTAGGAGAAATTCTATTTAGAAAACAATTATCTCTGTCCTAAAGCAGCTTGCAAAAATCAGCACAAACTTGGCCCACATCATGGGCAGCTGGGGCTTAGGAGGAAGGAATGTGTCTGGTTTTCTGGAGAACAAAAGGGTTTCTATTGGTTCTGCAGATGCTGCAGAATGGAGGAGCAGCATTAGTCATTGCAAGTGGGAAAGTCCACTGGCTTTCCGGTGGCCACTGCTTTTACACTCAGCTTTGGGCAGGGGTCCACAGAAAGAAAACAAACACATAAAAAGCCTTTGGGTTCTTCCCTCTCATTCACCCACATTTCTTTCTCTTGGATCCATAGGCAAGTTTCCATTCTAGAATCTTCATGTTCTGCCCACTTATAGGCCAACTGTCAAAACTGGAGTCTGGAAACCTGGCTGGCCCTACACACAGATGCCATGGTAGGCCCAGGAGTGGGATGCACCCACCTGCCAAGTCCCAAATGTCTTGGGTTCCACCCTAAAAGCACAGGACTCCCAACTCGTTTCCTTTTTGTGGCCCTCCCATGGAGTCGCACTTGTTGAAGAGCACAGCTGCTGAGAGTAGGGCAAGCGGCAGGTAGCTGCTGACCTACCACTTCCAAGCACCTCAAGTACACAGGATATTTCTGATGGATGTTTTTAATACATTGGCTCGTTAAAGCAATTGGGGACATACCATGGGACAGATACTGGAACTTCATTAACCCACATGAACAAGCATAGTTCTTGCTTTGCTGAAGCTCACTTTCAATTTTCCGAGCAACCGTATGAGCTAAGAGATACTAGTCATCTTTCTCTTTTGCAAGTGACAAAACTGGGGCCCTGAGGATGTGAAGTGACTTCCTTAATATCATGAAATCAGGGGTATCAGTAGTAAAGTTAGAGTCTAAGTCATCTGACTTATTTGTATGGTCTTTCTCCAATGCAGTTTCCCCAGAGGCTCATGGTCCCCCTCACCATTTCCAGTAGGCCCAGGTCTCACCTGATTGACACAGTCAGCCCTTGCCTGCAGGGCTGACCTCATTCCTGTTCCTCCAGCTTTACCTCCCAGAGCCAAGACTGATGCTGGATAGAGCTCCTGTTCAGGGCTTTTTAGTATCTTAGTCTTTCTCATTTTATTTATAATCCTTTCATGAATGATTGAATGGACAGAGGGGAAAAGGAGGATTTTATCCCATAGGACCATGATAACCTCAGTAGCTGAGATCTGAAATAGTAATAGAAGTGCCAGGCAGTCACAAGGCTAGAGTTCTAGTCTCACTACATTCCTGTATCTTTTCTCTAATGCACACTCTCAATTTTTGCATTGGCTTGCATGTCATTTGCTTTTATACACTTAGAATCATCCACTTTAAAAATTTAAATAAATTCTGTCTGGAAAGAATTATCTTATAAATACTGCAAATTTGAAAACAACACTACTTGCCATAAATATAATCCAGACAAATTTTTTTGTTTGCACTTGAGGGTACAAGTGCCTGCCTGCTATCCTGAGTTTCCAGAGAAAGGGTAGTTAAGGTAGGGGGAGGGTGGAAGAGAGAGACAGAGAGAGAGAGAGACAGAGAGAGAGAGAGAGAGAGAGAGAGAGAGAGAGAGAGAGAGGGAGGGAGGGAGGGGGAGAGAGAGAACATATTGAAACTTTCTTCTTTATACAGTCAGAAAACTGAAAAAGAAGTGCTTTTCTCTAGGCTACCTCACTGCTGAGGCTCAGGGCTGTGATAACCATGGCCAAGGGCAGCACATGTAGCACACTTCACATGCGCTTAGCAACATGTCTACCTCCCAGAGCACAGTGTGGTGCAGGAGGCCTGCCCTCAGACCTTCAGAGACCGCATAATTAAGACTGAAGCCAGCTGAGTGGAGCTTTTCCAGAGTAAGGGGTCCAAGCAGAGCACAGGGGAAAGTGAGCCGAAGGTTGGATGTCCTCAGAGGGCCAAGGTGGTGGTCAGCAGTGGTCAGGGAGCCCGAAGAGAGACTTAATCTCCTCCTCATTCTGTATGGCTGTACCTCTGGGCCGAGCCTGGGGTAGAAGGGAGATAGTGGCAGTGAAGGGGGAGAGGATTATCTTCCCCTTGAGGAGCTGGAGTCTTGAGCGAGAAGTTGAAAGCCTTTTGCTCAGCTGAGCAGAGATCCTCACATGAGCAGGGGCAAAGCCCTGGGTCTGGAGGACTTCCTTCCTCTTATTAGGGTAAGTGAGCCCCTACTTTGCAGTCCATTTCATAAAACGCAATGGACTCTTCTTAGAAAAACCACATGAAATGTGATAATGGTGGGCAGGAGGCAACGGAAGGGCACTCAGAGCAGCCAGTGGAGTAAGGGCTGGGCCTGGGACTTTCAGGGAAGTGGCCGGCACACATTGCAGAGCCCCACCTGCTAGGCACAGAGACAGGGATGTGATGTCATTAGCAGCTTCACATCTCTGATTGAATCCTTACGAGTCAGCAGATGAGAAAGTGGCAGCCCAAAGAGGCTTAGCATTCATAAAGATGGTGCAGCTAGAAAAAGATGAAACCGGGAGATGTGCTGATCGTCTGACTCAGGAGGTTCAAGGGCCCTGACCCTATCTCTGGTGAGTGGAAGGAGTGGATAGGGAGAGGAGCTGCCTCTAACACTGTCTGAATCCTCTATTTCTATGATGCCCTGACCTATTTGTTTTACTCATAACTCCATGCACAGTCACAAGCTCCCCCCTTCTAGGGCATACAAACAAGGGCTGCAGCGGGAATGCTGGTGTTGAATCATTTTGTTCTCTCTTCCAGTCTAGCATGTGTCCAGACAGACTGCAGTCCCTGGGTGGGTCTATCCATCCATCATGCTGAGTGGGGAGAGTTCCCTGGGACTTCCCAGCTGCTTGGAGGCTGGATGCACTCAGGCCAGGCGTGGAGGAGGATGGGGGTGGCTGTGGACTCTCCCTGGCCAGTACACAATTCTAGTTGGGCTACAAAGCTGCCAGAGCACTTATACAGAGTATAAAAGGATGCTGCCTCCCTTTTGGGGACACTCAGCCTAATAGGGACTTCCCCATTTTTAGTGTCTGGGAGGGAATTTTAAACTATCCTGAAGGATTGGAGCATAAAGGGAATCTGGCGAGGTGGAAATGGGGACTGGGGGGCAGGTGGGAGGGGACTGTGCATTACGAAGGTGTGGTGATTGACAGCCTGGGCCAGCTTCTCCAGGGCTTGGAAGGACATGAGTGGGTCAGGATACTTGTGGCCCTCCAGCCCTCCCCCAACACACCTGCACAGAGCTCCCC